>CAUYRH010131169.1:0-60880 GCA_963574655.1 Perodicticus potto | reverse complement strand
TCAAGCTGTCACCCTGGATAGAGTGCCGTGGCATCACAGCTCGCAGCAACCTCCAATTCCTGGGCTCAAGCGAGTCTCCTGCCTCTGCCTCCCAAGTAGCTGGGACCACAGGCGGTCACCACAACGCCTGGCCATTTTTTGGTTGCAGGCGTCATTGTTGTTTGGCAAGCCCAGGCTGGATTCAAACCTGCCAGCTCAGGTGTACGTGGCTGGCGCCTTAGCCTGTTGAGCCACAGGCGCCGAGCCCAGAAATGTTTTGAACTTGCTTAAAGACAAAGTCTCCAAATTCTGCAGTAATAGAGTAATAGTCCAGGTCATGCTGGAAACCAGCCTGGCTCTCCCAGTCATTCAAAAGCTGGGTTTTTCTCCCATTTCCTCAAGAGCTTTTCTCATTCCTTATTCTCCTTTGGAGACCAGAGCATCATTTTCTTTCTCTTCTTTTCATGTGAGGGGATAGTCACACAGCCTGGTGGTGCAGCTTAGATAAAGTTAGTAAATAAAAGTTTTAAAAAATATTGAGCAATATTCTCCCAGCATGTAAATCCCAGTTTGGGGAAAAAAAAAAATTAGGGCCTTTTGGAAGCTTCCTTAACTCTTTAGGGTCCCCATGGTACCATTTGGAAAATGATTGGCTCTGTGCAACAAACAGCACCCCGGTGGCCTGAAAGAGTTAACGCAGCCTCCAGAAGTGCCCATCGCAGTCCCCGGAAGGAGCCTGAGCCTTGGGAGATCTGGCTCAGAGTACAATTACTGTTCAGCTCACAGTGGCCCAATTTGCTTTATTGTAGAGTGCCTCCCGGAGTCCCACTGCTCAGAGATGATACAGATGCATCTGAGTCAACTGCCTGCAAATTGGTCTTTGAGGGGATTGCCAGAACAGGGAGGCACAGGAATCTGTTAGAAAGAAATCATGGCAGGGTTCTTGGTCCTAGGGAGGGAAATCTTGCCGCGGATATTCCAAGCTAACTTTTTCTCTCCAGGGATTAGTATGTCTGAGTGACAACTGGTTTCCAGGTGGCAGCTATAAGTTTCATAGACATGTAAATGCTACTTGAGTATGTTCGTGTGTGTGTGTGAAATCATTTAACTCTTGAATCTGCCACTGAACTGATTCTTCCTGCTTACTCTCACTGAAGCCTCAGTTTCTGGAGAGTGGGTATGAGAATAGTTCCAACTTCAAGGGTTTGCTGTAGGGATTAGTGGAAATAATACATGTAAGTACTTGGCCCAGCATTTGGCACAAGACCAACGGGCAATCATTTGGCCATTGTTCCTGTGTATGGTGAGTTCATGATCATTTTGTTTACTTATCAAATATTGGTTGATAGTCGATAATATCCAATAGTGTTTCACAATAATCTGGTATTTTGGTTGTTTTACCAAAGTTTTAATGCATTGTTTGTTTGTTTTATTTACAAAGGAAAGGGTCAACCATGTCTGTTTGTGGGCTAGAAAAAAAATTCAGACCCATTCAAAGTTTTTCTCAAAACACAACACATGGGTATTCCTAAGCCAGTGTATAAGAAATAAAATATTTCAGATAAACTAAAGCCCCTGTGTACACATTCTGTAACCCTTTTTCCCATCCCCCTACTCCAATGGTAACTAACTCCCACCTCAAATTTGGGGTGCATCACCCCCTGTGTGGATGTACACTTCTGTTAGATGTGTGTATGTATACATATACACATTAGTAGTGTACAATAGTCTTACAGGTTTTTGTAGACTCATACTGTAATATACTTTTACAGCTTGCTTTTTCAACATCCTGGAGTTTTACATGTAGACACATCTAACTATTTCTTTTTCAGTACCAGATAGTATCCTATTATGCAAATATATCACAAATGATTCATTCATTGTCATATCAATGCATATTAAGTATTTTTTCCAATCACAAATAATACCATGTAAATATTTCTTGTCCAACACATGTGAATATATCTAGAGGTATATTTCTGGGTTGTAGGAGGTGGGTGCCTTGAACTTAGGTGGACTGAGCTAAACATTTCTTCAAAGGGGTTCTTCTAGGCGGCGCCCATGGCTCAGCAAGTAAGGTACTAGCCCCATATACCGAAAGTGGCGGGTTCAAACCCGGCCTCAGCCGAACTGCAGAACAAAAAAAAAGGGGGGGTTCTTCTGAGTTACACCCCATCAATAGCACATGGGGTTTCTTGTGGTTCTCGTCTTTTCATTTTTGCCAACTTAAAATATCTCACTGAGGTTTTAATTTGTATTTTCCCCATCATTAGCAATTTGTCATTTATTTTGTGTTCTATAAATTACCTGTTTTTTCATTTGTTTATTTTACTTCGTTTCTAAAGTCAAGTTGTTTGTTTTTATTCTTATCAGTTTATGGAGGTCCAGACATGAATCTTTTGCGAGTTATAAGCGTTGCTAATATTTTTTCTCAATCTGTGGCTTGCCTCTTCACATTGTTTATAGTGTCTTTTAATAAAGAGAAGATATTTAAAGTTTTTATTTTTTAACAAGCATAGTATCATAGAGAGAAACACATTAAAAATGTTTTCCCTTTGGGAATCTGATGTATTCATCACCCTTTTTAGCTGGGCACGCTCAGCTTTAAACACATGTACATACAACCCAGTCATGTTTGGGAGCAAGGATTTAATTTAATATAGATGGGGAGTTGGGACAAGTGGATGGCAGTTGGAAACATTGCACTTCTTGGGGACCATTTGAGCCAGAAATATGCTCTGCAGCCCACCTTCCTGGTGGGAACCAGGAATGGGGAATAACCTGGGGCTCAAGTCCTGAGCCAAGAACAGTCCTTTCATTTTGACCATTGGTCAGGAAAGTGCCCTCCCCATCCAGGACTGATGGCCTGTGACAATGAGGTAGAACAAAGGGAAAGGACCTCTGCCTGAAGACTCTGATGAAAAGCAGACCCTGGACAGGGTTGCTGCAGAAACTGGGAGAAGATACTGAAAAGAATCTGGCGTTCCATGCAGAATTTTAGAACTCCATGACTTTGGTTGAATATTATCCTAAATAATAATAAGAAAAAGTCTGAGGAAAAAGATGGGACAGAAGTAGAGGAGGATCAGATAAGAAAGAATTCTAAGGAAATTGAAAATGAAGAGATTACTGTGGCTCACAGCTATAATCCTAGCACTCTGGGCAGCTGAGGCAGGTGGATTACTTTAGCTCAGGAGTTTGAGACAAGCCTGGGTGAGAGCGAGACCCTGCCTCTAAAAAGAGCCACGCATTGTGGCTCAGCTACACAGGAGGCTGAGACAAGATTGCTTGAGCCCAAGAGTTTAAGGTTGCTGTGAGCTATGATGCCTTGGCACTCTACTGAGGGTGACACAGTGAGACTGTAAAAAAGAAAGAAAGAAAAGAAAAGAAAAGAAAAGAAAAGAAAAGAAAAGAAAAGAAAAGAAAAGAAAGAAGGAAGGAAAGAAAGAAAGGGAGGAAGGAAGAAAGAAAGAAAGAGAAATAAAATGAGGAGATTGAAAGCAACTTGGACTGGGAAAAAATGTTTCAAGCCTGGAACTAGAGCCATAAAATGAAAGGATAGATTGAGAACTGTGATTTTGTACAAATTTCAGATTTCTGTGTACAACACCAAACAATACCGCATTGAAAGACAAAACGACGCACTGGAAGTAGTTGCAGTTATATTATGAAGCAATCATTAACATTTTTATATATAAATAACTTTTTTTTAATGAATAAGAAAATAGTGAAAACTCTAACAGAATAATAGGCTAGGACTAACAACTGGCCAATTTAAGAAGCACGGAAAGCACTCTAGTAATCAAAAGGCTGCAATTGGGATGAGATATTTTTTCTTCTATGAGGTTTTTCATTAAAGAAAAAGCATGCCGACGCTCGATGTTGGTGTGGGCGTAAGTTCCCGTGGGGCCTGTGCAGTCTGAAATGGCAAATTTTACCTGGAGAACAAGTTAGTGACGCATGGTATGCCCCAAAATGTTGTCAATAAAAGCACATACTTTAACTTGCAATCCCATTTTTTTTAGAATTAGCTAAAGCAAATAACTAAGATTCCTGTACAAGATTTGAAAACGGTACAGAAGGGGAATCAGACAGACACAGTCATTGGTCGGATGAGGGTGAGGGAGACCTAGAGAGTTCCTCTTGCTATTCCCACAACGAGGGCACCAGGTGCTGATAGCCGTGTAGGGGTTGGGGGGGAGAGGAGGGGTCAGGCTCTGAGCAGGTGAGGTTTCTGGAGCACGGGTTTGAGGAGAGATGTGCAGGGGTAATTGGACGTATGGGTGTGGAGCTCGGCAGGAAGTTAAAGAATTTAGAGGCGTTGGTAGGATTGTGGCTGAAGCTGTGAGGGAGGTGACTGGGGGCCTTTCTGGGAGAGGGAGTGGAGACTTCGGTTTGGGCTGGTACGGAGGGAGGCGAGGTGACTCTCACACCTTGCTGACAGCATTGGCGTCTCTGACCGAGTTTTCCCTGCTACGCTTCAGGCCTGGGAACAGTCTGTGGGCATCATTTGCTTTCCCAGTCTCCAAAGACTGGCAGAAGATGTTTCCCACCAGCTTGCCCAAGAGCTGCAGCAAGCCATTGCTGGGAAGACTGCAGGTAAGAGGGCAGAGGGGCGTCCGCAGGCGGCTCTGAGACCCTCCCAGGCCTCTCTGGGCCCCTTTTGCCTTCTCTGCAAGGAGCGCATGGGCCACACTCTGCCCTGTCCCTCCGTGGAGATGGGGGAAGGGCAGGGGAGGAGGTAAAGGGGCTCGGGGAGCTCTGCTGCTCCTGGGAGATGGTCACAGACACACAGACGCATCATACACGGTGCACTAGACACAACACACAGATCACTGCAGACAGCGGCCACACACACGCACACTCACGGACACACACAGACACGCTCACTCACGGACATTCACAGACACGCTCACTCAGGGACACACACAGACACACTCACTCATAGACACACACAGACACGCTCAC
This sequence comes from Perodicticus potto, assembly GCA_963574655.1. Taxonomy (NCBI): domain Eukaryota; kingdom Metazoa; phylum Chordata; class Mammalia; order Primates; family Lorisidae; genus Perodicticus; species Perodicticus potto. Next base: position 55,933 of record CAUYRH010131169.1, on the reverse strand, counting down.
TCATGGACATTCACAGACACGCTCATTCAGGGACACACACAGACACGCTCACTCACAGAGACACACAGACACGCTCACTCACAGATACACAGACACGCTCACTCACGGACACACACAGACATGCTCACTCATAGACACACACAGACACGCTCACTCATGGACACGCTCACTCACAGACACACTCACTCAGACACACACAGACACGCTCACTCACGGACATGCTCACTCACGAACACACACAGACACGCTCACTCACGGACACACATGAACACACTCACTCACAGACACACACAGACACGCTCACTCACGGACACACACAGACATGCTCACTCACAGACACGGTCACTCACGGACACACACAGACATGCTCACTCACGGACACACACAGACACGCTCACTCACGGACACGCTCACTCACAGACACGCTCACTCACGGACACACACAGACACGCTCACTCACAGACATACACAGACACGCTCACTCACGGACACACAGAGACACGCTCACTCACGGACACGCTCACTCACAGACACACACAGACACGCTCACTCACGGACATGCTCACTCACGGACACACACAGACACGCTCACTCACGGACACACACAGACACGCCCACTCACAGACACACACAGACACGCTCACTCACGGACATGCTCACTCACAGACATACACAGACACGCCCACTGACGGACACACACAGACACGCCCACTCACGGACACGCACAGACACGCCCACTCACAGACACACACGCACACACAGACAGACTGGACACAGTACCCTACACACAGATACTGAACACGGACACACACACAGACACTCGCTGTCCTACAGAGATACATGCAAACACACACATAGACACAAACACAGACATGCCATACACACTACACACAGACACTCAGAGGCTCAGAGACACCACACATAGACACACGCTATCCACATGCAGACACTCACAGATACACACAGAAACAAACACTCACAGAGGACGCTTGGTCCCCAAAACTACATCTTGTATTGTTTGCAGTGTCTGCTCACTTGCATTCTTCCCCCGGGCCCGGGAGGCTGGGCAGAACCTGACGGTGGCTCGGGGCCGAGGGGCAGGAGAGAAGTGGAGGAGGGAACAATGGCTCCAGCACGGTGTGTCTGCAGAGACTCCTGCAGTGTAAGGGGCCGTGTGATAGAGGAAGTGGGGAAGATCCCGGACTGTGGGGACTCCGGCAGCTGAAGAGCTTGTTCGGACTCACTGGCTGTAGGGAGCCATTGAGGGTGGTGGGGTAAAGGCCGTCCTTCAAGGAGACTGGGCTGGCAGAATGTGGAATGTGTGTGTAGGGTCAGGTGACCTTGGAGGTGTGTGAGCAGGAGGCCAAAGCTTCTAAAGCTTCTCAGGCCCATCTCCTGAGGAGGGGAGCCCTGTGCGGAACAGGGGCTGACTGGGCAGATTACTGCCCACCCTGCGGGTGACTCTTTCTTCCAGAGAAAGCACGAGTGGCGGCCGGACAGCTGCTGCGGTGGAAAGGGGACATGGACCAGGATGGCTACCTGCTCCTGAAGTCGGCGTATGTGCTCACAGGGACTGACTCAGTGAGTTCCAGGCCTTTTGGCCTCTGTCCTGGGCGCTCTTCATCCTTGTGTGGAGGGGAAACCAAGTGGGATGGCCCAGGGGTCTTTCTTTTTATGAAACTAACATTGTTTCTCCCTCTACTCCCCTTCTGGAATAGAACATGCACTTGAGAGTCTGATTTGAATCCTGCCTTTCCAAGTGACAAGCTGTGTGTAACCACGGGCAAATTGTTTTTCCTCTTGGCCGTGTTTTCAATTTAGAATCTCTTCTAGGGTTAGTGTGGGATTGATAACTGATGTTTACTGACTTTCCCAAATGTGGTAAGGCTGCGTGTGTCCAAAGCCTCATGGAGATGATGAGGGGGATTGTGGTGATACCAGTTAGTAACAAGAAAAGAGGCCTCCATAGGCCGTGACTGCAGAACCCATGCTCGGAGCCACTGTGTGTCATTGCTTCCTGTTACTCTCAGCCTGACGAGGGACGCCTGTAGGCGCCCGTCCTTCCCTTGCCTGGAGATGGTGCCCAATTGGCCTCGGCTCCTGGTCCTTCCCACATCCTTCCACCGGGAAGCTGAGAGCATGGGGCTTCTTCCCCATGTGGTTTCTGGATGGCTGGTGTCCTCGCAGGTGGAAGTGGCCCCTGGCAGCTGTGACCATCAGCAGAAATGGCACACTCACACGCATGTGCACACAAGTACACGCAGAGGTCACAGCTGCTCTAATCCTGGTGACGCTGTAGGCGGAGTCTGTGGGAGAAAGGCCCCGGGCAGCTGGGTGCAGGCTGGTCTCCATCCGTGCTGGCCCCCCGTCCGCTCAGCCTCTGCCTGGCAGCCCTGGGCTCTCAGCGGAGGTGTGATTGTCTGTCTTTACCCTAGTGAGCGTTTAAATAGTGTCCAGGTCTGGGCTTGGATGAGAGGGTGGACAGGGACCGGATAGGTCCTGAGAACATATTAGAAATCTCCCCACCGAGGGCTTTCCCTTCCTGGTGTGGAGGCCACTGACCGAATGGCCACAGTTAGCTGGTACGGTTTGCTAGAAAGCCCACGAAGTCTAATTTCCACATTCCCTCCCTCCCTCTCCCCTTCCTTCCTGCCTAGTCCGTGAAGCTTACAGAAGAGCTAACATATATCGAACAAACAATAGGCGCTTCACATATACTTAACCTTAGCAGCGTCCTGGCTGGGTCCTCTGTCTGCATTTCTCACTCGAGGACCGGAGCCCTGAGAGGAAGTGGCTTTCCCGGGGCCCTGCTGCCTCTGCTGCCCAGGCTCATCTGTGACTTTCCCTTGCAGGAGACGCTGGGCAAGGTGGCAGAGTCTGGGCTCCCAGCCCTGCTCCTCCGGTGTCTTTACCTCTTCTTTGCATTTCCTCTGGAAAAGGATGAGCTTTTTGAGAGTGACATTCAAGTTCAGAGGATGTTCGTGCAGGTGAGTGTGAGGAGGGCTTCGCCTCGGGGCAGAGCCTTCCAGAGCCACTTCTGCTATCTCAGCTCTAGGTCCCCAGCCCCTGTGTTCTCCCAGGGGACCAGCTCTCCCTCTGCCCCTCCACCTCTCAATATCAGAGTGGCTGGAACGTGGCTGTGTCCCTCCCAGAAAGCGTGTCCCCCACTGCTTTGCTTCCCTGCAGCCCCAGCTCCTTCCCCGCCGTCTGTGTCCTCATGTCCTGCCCACCCTCCTCTCTCTGGATCCTTCCCTCCCTTTGGATAATGTACAGGTCCCAGCACGGGTGTTGTTGTCACCCTGGAGCTGTACAAGCAAAGGTGTGGTGAATGTGGCACTGGGGCTGGCACCCTGAATGTTGACTTGTAGCTATTCCCCGATGCTACCTCCTTCCCTCCCCTCTGGAGACAGCACAGGCTCGAAGAGTCAAACCCAATTTCCCCTTGTCATCCCGCGTTTCCTCTCCCCCCGTGTCTCGCCTCTGGACAGTTCCTGCTTTCTCAGCTTCTGAGACGCTGTTCTCCAAAAAACTCTTCTTGCTTCTCTGACCTTGTGGGGGAGGATAAGGGGCACCCTGTGCTTTACCCATCTCTGTAGCCATTGCCTTGGGTAGAGCCTCTCATGTGGCAGGAGCGTATGAGCATTCAAATGCAGCTGTCCTTTGGAAATGCCTGTCCACATTAACATCCGTTTCAGACCAATTCTCAAGCTGGCTCGTCATTGCCAGAGGGCATCTCAGATCCCACTTACGGTGGGTCGCCCATGAGCTGCCTTCCTTGAAATGATTATAGGTGTCGTTTGCACATATATGAGTCATATTCTAAGAGGTGGTCAGGACACTGTACCAGGCCCTTCACAAGTCTTCACTGTGTGGCTTTTAGGTGCCCTTAAGGGAACTACTGCAGCGCCTGTCTTTGAGGTCCTCTGGACATAGGGACAGAATGTGAGCCCCACGGGTAGATGATGCCGGTGTTCTTTAAGGGTTTTCAACATTTCATTCCATAAAAATACACAAAACTCCAGGTCTCCAGTTACTTCAGAAATGACAGATAGATAGAGGAAGCCGAATGGGGGGGAAACAATCCAGAAGTAAGTGCACAGTTAGAAATTTTGTAAGTGCTATGAAGGGAGAGTCAAAGGTGTGCCACGCAATGGTGACAAGGGGCCCGGATTGGTCTCAGAGGATCAATGGAGACCGTTGGAAGAAATGCCATTTAACCAGAGGGATGAAGGTTGGCAGGATCAGAGGAGGTATCCCCGTGGGGGTGGCAGGAAGGAGGGAGGGGCAGAGAAGTGGTCACCCAAGCCCAGAGACAGGTGAGAATAAGGTGAGGCCTTGGTCACATGGCTACACCTACCTGCCAGGGGTGTAGGGACATGGGATCAGTACCCCAGGTTCGTGGTGCCCAGCATTGCGTTGTTGCCTGGCTAGAATGGGCTGATGGGCTCATTCCAATGGAGGGAGCTTATAGTATTTGCTGAACTGGAAGAAGGTCCTCTTGGACCACCGAGAGCCCAGAGGGGAGTTGCCCTGGATAAAGCAGGAGAGGAGGCCAGGCCACTCCACACAGGGCTTTGGATTTTCTCCCAGGTGGGAAGGAAGGTATTGGAAGTCCCTTTACTAACCATTGGAAGACTGGATTGGAGGTTATAGGATAACTCTCAAGATCCGATGGAGAAGTAGAGTTTGAGTGTCAATCAGGAATTCTGGAACACCTCTTTTTTAATAACATGGGGTTCTGTTAACTCTTATATCCTAATTGTAGATGATATTTTTCTGTATTTCTATATAAAAATACATAAGGTCAATGACTTCTTTGTTACTCTGAGTTGTTTAGGGATGATGCCAGCAGAATTGAGCCGCAAAACCTTGCCACCCTTTCCTAGCTAAATGTGCTGCCTTGCTGGTTGGTGGCAGAGAGTGACCATGCGTAGTCCCATCCTGCACACTGAGACATGCTTATCAGTGCTCCAGAGAAATAGGGAACAACGCTGTCATAGGAAGGAGGCTTCCTACCCAGGTCTTCTTTGCTGTTTTACATTGTCTTCTTTCTCCCCACCCCCCCAGATGTTTGTCAACATTTGCAGCGAATCTCAGGGTGTGGAGGGACTTCTTCTCCCAGAAGGTGATCTCAAGTCTCTACTGATTGCCACAACCTGTCTTTGGGAGCATAGCTGCTGCTTCTGGAAAGAGCCCACCTTCTGTGTGCTGAGGGCAATCTCCAAGGCCCAGAACCTTGACATCATCCGTTACCTGCAGGGTATGTCTCAGGAGACCAGGTGAAGGCTGGGAGCTACTCAAGGGCTTCCCTTGAACTCTTGGAGCAAAGGTTGAGAGTCCACTTTCCACAACAAGACCCTGGGATTGTAGCATCATATAGATTTCTGGGAACAAAGAAGGGACAAATGAGCAGCCATGCCTAGTAGGGAGGTAATCCTACTTTGCTTGGCTCCATTCAGGAATGTAGACTTATTATTCATTTTGATCCTCCTTTGAAGGAGGGAGGGAAAGAAAAACTCATTTTCTATGAACATACTACCAAACAGACACTATGCTGGATCCATTTGTACATTGTCGAATTTGTTTCTTTGATATACATGTTGATTCCATTTTTAATAAGGAAAATAAAGATCAAGAATGGTATAAGAATTTGCTGAGGCTACCCAGCTAGTGAAGAGGAGAAGCAAATTAATCATATTTCAAACTTGGAGATGCCTGATTCCAGTACCTTCACTCTGTCCTAGCAAACATGTTTAGGGGCATAAGCCATGGTCTGTGAAATTAGACAGCCAGAGTGTGGACTCTCACTCTGCCCTCGCAGCTGAGCAACCACATGCACTTCATCACCTGGGAGCCTCAGTACTCTCATCTGTAAAATGGGCATAATAACACTGTTGCCCTTACTTGATTGTCATGGTTCTTCAATAATTGAGATATTAAAAGTGCCCAGTACATGGTGGGTGCCACATAGGTGTCAGCATCAATCACATCAGCTGGGTTTGATCAAAAGCCAAATGCTGAGGGAGTCAACTTTGTTAGCAGTGACAGGGGCATCCCTTAGCATCTGCCTCCCAAGGACCCAGTTAATTCTGGAAGCGTGGAGAGCATCATTGCTCATAGGATCTCGGGACAATGTCTTGGCCTCATCTCTGCTGGCCCAACACAGAGCTGAGAGAGGCTCTGTAAGACTTGCTCCAAGGAGAACATTCTCAGGAAGCTTCCTTTCAGCTTACCTCCCCACTCACCATGCACCATGGCCTCAGCTCCCTCATTGGGCACAGAAACCCCAAGGTAGGGGCTATTTGGGGAGAGTTGGGGGTCTGCCCTGCCCCTATGATCAGCTTGTCCACAGACACTTTCCCTGGGAGCCGTGTTCTCTCTGGGTCTCCTGTAACAGAGGGCACGAGCTGGTGAGGAAAATTCCCCCTGAATGTGGAGCCCACCACTTCTGTAGGGCAGTGGGTGGTTTTTGTGGTTTATGGGGTGAGGAGAGGGTCAGGAAGTCAGGGCTGGCCTCACAGTTAACCTGCCAAGCTGGCAATCCTGGGGCTGCCTTGCTGGGCGAGCAGACATTCAAATCACTTCTGAGCCCTTACAGCTGACAGGCTGAGCTTGCATTATCTCAAGGTTTCATAAGTACTTTTCCTGATCCACTGGTGTGGCTTTGCCGCCACCCAGAGAGGCTTCACTCAAAGAGAGACTCTTAAAAACAGTTCCCCATCCAAATGCAACTCTGATGACCTCTCTCTTCTTACTCAACCCTTGCTCTGGCTTCCCATTGCTCTGGGGGTAGCCAGCAAGTCCCACAGCCAGGCACCACGGGAGTAGTGCCACTTTCCTCCCCTTCCCTCTCCCCTGGCTTCTTCAGTGCCCCAAACACACCATCTCTTCATGCCCTACCCCCTCACACGTTCATGCATCCTTCCCTGCTCTGGCCACAGCTCATTTCTCTGCTCAGCTCCCACCTTGCTCCTTTAAGGCCTTCCATGAGCTCTGGTCTTGCATCTTACATTTCATCACCTAATGGACTCAGACTCATTGAGTTCTGGAAATTAGGAGCTGAGGGTTAGGGGCCTGCCTTCTTTCTCTGCGTCACCTGCTGGGCCTGAGAGTGCAGCTTGCCGAACGGCACTTCCCATGGCCCGGGCTTCTTCTGGAGCCCGAGCTGGCAGATCAGGTTTTGGATTCATTCTCACTCACATCTTGACATGTGGCTCTCAGTGGGGGATGGGGTGACCATGGCTCTTGCTTCAGAGCCCAGCAATGTTCTCCCTTTCTCTCCCTGCAGCCATGGACTGTATCAAGCTTTCCCTCCACAACCTGTCCAGGCTGGCAGACACCCTCCCCACCCCGGAGGTCACTGCGGCTGTGAACCTCGTCCTGGGCTTTGTGAAGGACTCCTACCCTGTCTCCTCCATGCTGTTTCTGGAGTTTGAGAATGCAGAGGGCTACCCCCTGCTGCTCAAGGTGTTACTCGGGTAAGTAGCTATGCTGGCAGGGGGACCACCAAAGCCACGGTCCTCAGGATTATTCAGAGTGCTTTGGGGGAAGCCACTCCGATTATGAGGTGCCCCCTTCTGAAATACAAATGCCACAGAGTGTGATGAGAGAGATCTCCTAAAGTAATTTCACACGTGGATGGTTGTGGGGCCACTTCCTCAAAGAATCAATGGGTGACAGCAATGATATCAATAGTTCTACCAAGTCCACGTGGTGGCACCTGTCACGTGTATGCCTGCTGACCTGATTTCCACCTGTCAGAATCCAAACAGAACATCTGTGTTGGGGGACTTTTGGGGGACTTTCGGGGGCTTCACTAGCTGGGTAGCCTCAGCAAATTCTCCTACCTTTGTGCTTGGAGGGTTGGGTGCATCTGGGAATCAACAAACCCTCAAAGTAGCTCTCGACCCTTGAAGGACAGGAGCTGATCGCCATGTCCAGCCAAGTCTCCCCTTGGATGGGCCAGCTCCGCCCCTCCTCCAGGGTTCCCTCGAAGGACAAACCTCCTTGCCCAGTAAAGCATTTGCTTGGCAATGCTCTTGTGTTGGCTTCCTCGCCTTCCCTGTCTCACATTGCCTCTCTACTGATTTGTTCTGGAACCAGCTCCCAAGGGACTGCTTCTTCCTCAATTCCTTGGGCCGTGGGGATCCCAAAGACGCTGTTCAGCTGAGTCTGAACTCATTTCCCCTCCTCTGTCTCACCGTATCATCTTCAGGGAAGGTGCAGGGATTAGAGAGGGCAAAGGGACAAAGGCAGGGAAATCACAGACATTTCTTGATGATCTAAACTCTTCCACTCATCTTGGGGAAGCTGCTTCAAGGCTAGACTGCGTATATTTGTTCCCTTGGGTTTTGCTAGGCAAGGGTAAGAGGTCCTTCTCCCCTATGAGTGTGGCTTACTACTGGCCCACAGACTTCATTACAGAGCTAGGCTTTGAGTCTGAAGGCTGTGACTTAGATGAGGAGGCTGAAGTCCCTTGGTTCACAGAGTTTCCAAAAGCATGTGATTAGACAACTATATCGGAGGGCCTTCCTCCAAAAGGATGCTAAGTGTAACTGGGTATACCACATTATACAGTAGTCTGGATGGTGACCAGATGACTATTGCCACCTTTGTGGAAGATTTCCTTGGTTTAGTGGGTGGTCGGTTTTCCCCAGACATCTCATGGAAGTCAGGCGGTGATCAGGAGCCTGTTCTGGGGAATGATCTGAAAGACCATCTCGGCTCTCTGGCCTCCCTTTCTGCCCTGACTGAAGCACACAGCGAGCACTTTTCCTCCAGAAATGGCTGAGCTGGAATAAGACTCGAGAGGCCCCTCTCTGCAAGAAGAGCAGGATAGCCCCCCTGCCTATCATTAAAATACTAAAACAATGCTCAAGCTTAAAATAAGCACAAAGAAGTCTAATAAAGCCATTTCCCACATTGTTTTATTGTTCTTGTGAAATATTCCTTTTCTCATTTTGCTCTGCTGATGCCCTGAGCACATGTCTTTTACCTATGAGTAGATGCTATAGCTTTTCACAGGTTCTGTCTGCACTTCTTTAGATCCAAGGCTGATGTTCATGAGTAACGATGTTCATCCAGGGCATTCCTCTCGCCTCTTGGTGCTGAAGGGGGCCCTCAGGGGCTCCCCCAGCATTGCAGATCTGTGCTGTCTCTGCATCTGTGTGAGGAGCACCGTGCCCAAAGGTGAGTGCTCCGTCCAAGAAGTGCAGGGAGCTGGCCTCATCTGTCCCCGCAGGTATGATGGGCTGACCCAGAGTGAAGTGGACCCCCACCTGGAGGAGCTCCTTGGGCTGGTGGCGTGGTTGACAACCTGTGGGAAGTCAGAGCTGAAGGTGTTTGACAGCGTCACTTACCCGCAGCTTGAAGACTTCAAGTTCCATCATGAGGTTTCTGGTGGGTCTTTTGTGCGTCTCTGAGTGACCGGCCGACTTGGTGCTGGGCCCTGATGTGGCTATGAGGGTCTTCCCCTGATTCTTTGTGCACCTGCCAGTGATGCAGGTGGATTTTATTCTCTCATGCCATTTGGGAAGACTATCTGTGGATTCTAAATCTCCCCTGTATAGATTTTCCCAGCTATGCAACCTCAGCTTTGTGCAATGAGGAAGTTCATCAGCTGTGAGCCTTAGAGGAAACATTACTCCACAAAGGCAAAGACTCTCTCCACTAACGGAAGGGGCCTTGACTCTGTCACCCAACTCCAGTGTGACTTACTCTGTAATATTTGATTAGGTAATGGGGACTGATGGCCCTGAAACAGCTACCCAGGTGCAGAGTTAGTGACTTCTTAATATGTTGAGATATGGATTGATCTCTAAGCTTGAAGAGCACACTGATTCTTTCTATGCAGCAGCCCTTCTGCCCCATGCTGGGTGCCAGCGTGAACAGGCCAGGCGTCTGCTCTCTAAACATCTTTTATAGAGATTGTCACATGTATACTGAACCTTAGCCTGCTAGGTAACATAAATACATCAGGTACAGCTGTAACAGCAGCTGGGTGGCTCAGGAAACCCCAGACAGAAGGCTCATTGGAGGGAGTTTTTAAGGCTAAGTGTAGGTTGTCTAGGTTGAAAGAAAAGGGGAGAAGTTCAAAGACAGAAAGTACAGTTGGGGGATGGTACGGTGGCCTAAGACAGCAGAGTGAGCGTGGGGAAGGAGACCAGCTGTAGGGCAGGGCAGGGAGCTGCAGCGTCCAAGTTAAGAAGGGCCTTCAGGTGGGACTTCAGCAGACACACAAAGACATGGATGTGGTTTCAGGGGAGTGCCTGGATCAGAGGGGAATTTCAGAAACATCTCTACCATCTGAGGCAGAGGGGGTGGAGGCAGAGAGCTTCGTGCCCAAGTATCTCCTGGGTGGGGGAGAATGAGGCTTAACTCTCAAGCTGAAGAAAAAGGTGGAAGAAACATTGGATTGGGAGAGTGTGTTTATTTAAGTGTGTTTATCTTGTCTAGACATGAAACTGACTTTCCTTAGTGATCTCCAACATCATTTCATTTTAACGAATTGAAACCAATCCTCCCAGCTCAGTGCTGTCTGATAGACACACATTACATCATTTTTCAATGTAATTTTAATTTTAAGTAAAATTAAATTACGAGTGTCATCTATAATGGATTTGAACTCAGTATATACCAAATAGTACCATCTCAACATGTGGGCAATACAAATACTTGTTAAAGGATATTTTGCATTCTTTTATTCATGCTATCTTTTGGAAATCTGGTGTGTGCTTGACTTTCGTGGCATATCTCAGTTCAGAATGATCATAGTTTGAGTGCACCTTGGACAACGCAGCACCGGCCTTCTTCATATCCCAAGTGGCTGGCTTTTCTGGACTTGTGATAGACACATACGTGCAGAAGCTAAAAATAGGGACTTCAAATAGCATGCCCTAATGATAATGAAGTACCTGTTTTAGACATAGATGGGAGAATTGACTTGCAAGATGATTCTTGTTTTCCTCTTCAGGGGTGACCGTGAAGAATCTTCAGGCCTTCCAGGTCCTGCAGAATGTTTTCCACAAAGCCAGCGATGCTGTCCTCTGCACACAAGTCTTGTTGGCCATCAAGACCATGTGGGTCTGGAATCCTCGGAACTTCTTCCTGCTGGAGTGGACCCTGCAGCCCATCTCTCAGTTTGTGGAGATCGTGCCTCTGAAGCCGGCCACCGTGCAGGTGCACTTCTTCCAGCTGCTGGAGGCCCTGGTGTTTGAGCTGCGCTACGTGCCCCATGAGATCCTGAAGAAGGTGCAGCACCTGATCAAGGAGAGCCCTGAGGTGTCCTGCACCCTCGTGGCCACGCAGAGCATCCTCAGTATTGCGGGTGGGGACCTGCTCTTCACCGACATCTTCCGGGACTCAGGGCTCCTGGGCCTGCTGCTGGCGAAGCTGCGGAAACAGGCCAAGATCATAAGGAAGTCAGGTGCTGGGGACGTGGGAGGGGTGTGCGTGGGGGCTGTGGCCAGTGTCAGCCAGGCCTGAGTGTGTGCCAACTTGGCCACCCATAAATGTGACAGAGAAGGTGACGTGCTCATGTAACCCAAAAGATACTGGGACACAGGGCTCCATAAACAGCTGGCAGCCCCCCCAGTCTTCCCCATGAAGAGAACAGTGGGATGGATAAACTTGCAACTAACTCAGACCAGGTGAATTCTCCATTTTAAGATATCCCCTGCCCTCTGGCTATGCGGCTGGGGAGACAATTCCTCAGGAATGGAGACCCTTTGGGGTTCTGTTTGACACAGCTGCCTGGTTCCCTGCACTGTTGGCCCAGTGGTTTCCCACTGGGAGAGAGGTCACTAGGCCCAGGTGCACCTTGGTGTCCTGTTGGGGTATACGTGTGGCTCCCTGGCAAGGTCCCCTTCCCCTGCTTTGGTCTCTACACTCTGGAGTCTCAAGTTCAGTGGCCACTGCTGCCCCATGAGGGGGCAGACTTTGTTCTCCTGAAGGTGCAGAGTGGCTCAGGGGCTGGGCTCTGTCCCTGCCTCCACAGGCCCCAAGCTACGTGTCCTGCTGGGGACAGCCCACACAATGGGCTGCAACCCCCTCTTCCACTGACTTTCAAATAAGAAGTAGATGGAAAAATCCTTTCTTGGATCCTCTTGTCTTCCCTCCAATCTGTCTACACCAGCCTGGAGGATGGATGCTGGTGCACAAGAATCCTGCCATTTACAGTGCCCCACATTTTCCCCCCTCCTTCTGCCACTGTACTCTGCTTCAGACCTAAGCCAAGGTGATCCGTCTGTCTGTTTCCTAGGCCTATCTGGGGGGAAGGAGTTGAGGGGGAGGGCGTGGTTCACACAGCGCTGGTCTGGAATTGTGCCCATGTTTCTTACAAGCTGAATGGTCCTGAGCAAGTTATGTAGCCTCTATAAACCTGTTTCCTCCTCTATAAAATGGGGTGGTAACACCTCCACCACAGAGATGTGAATTTATGGGAGAAAATATTTGTTACCAGAAGTTTGGTACTTGTTATCAATGCCACAACACAAAAAAAAAAAAAAAAACAAGAACAAGCGTTTTTTTTGAGAAAGATGAAAGAGAAATTTATGACTTTGCTCGCAAAGGAGAAAACATGGCAGATGGGTCCTTTCATAAGAGTGATTTTTTCTGAACTTAAGGAGAAACACAGAGGTTTTAAAGGGGAGGACCTATTGTCATTCAACTGCAGATAGCGTGCCATCTCTATTGAAGATAAGGCTATGGCCTTTACCCACTTGGGAGCCTCCCCTCACAGGCAGCTCAGCTCACTGGGCATCTCAGCAGGCACCAGCCCCCAGACCCAACTTCTGTAATGTAAAACAACAAAGGATGTCTCCCTGCCCCTCTGACTGCTGCCAGAGGCAGGGACACAGGTCTCAGTTCCTAAAAGCTTTAAAGGAACAGAAAACATTTTTGCCATTTTTTCCTTGTCATTCCCTCTGTCTTGGCACATAGTGGGTGCTCAAAAAATGTTAGTCACCTTAACCCTAGAGTTTCAGTGTCACTGCTCAGGTGTCTTTTGGAGGCTGGACAGGACCCACACCCTCCCCAGGATCAGGCCTGCAGCTGATGAGCCCGTGTGTGCTTTGTGCATCTGGGCCTCTGGGCTGGCCCCAGAAGCACTTTGTTCCTGCTGCTCAGTCACTTCTTATCTTGCATCCCTCCAGAATGACGTTAACAGATTGCCACCCCTGCTTTCCTTGGCATTGACCAGAGAAGTATTTGCACTGTTTTTATTTAGAGTTTCTATGTTATCCTAGCTGGAAACATCCAGTTTCAGCAGTCTAACATAGAATGTGCTTTTAAATCCAATCCCAGACCTACAGCCGCACTTGGGCGAATTTCAACTTTTTGGTGAGCTGATGTGTCTTGTCTCGAACTTTCTTATTGTTAAATGCACCTTGCTGTTTTTTAGATATTCTATCTCCTAGTTGATAAACTCTAGTTTTACTCATTTCCTTCATTCCTCAAATATGCATTGAGTTTCCAATTTGTGTCAGGCATTTTTCTGGCACTAAGGATTCAGTGCTAACCAAGGAGACCCATTTTGCCTGGTTTTGCCCTTAAGGGTCCACTGGGTTCACCTTTCACTCCAGCATTTCTTTTTATTTCTTTTCTTTTCTTTTTCTTTTTTGGCTAGGGCTGGGTTTGAACCCGCCACCTCCAGCATATGGGGCCAGCGCCCTACTCCTTTGAGCCACAGACGCCGCCCACTCCAGCATTTCTTGAACTTTTCTATGGCTCAGGTATCAGCTAGAAGTCCTCTCTCCCAGACATACATGGCAAACTGTAAAAGTGGCGCAAAGGAAACCAAGGAGATAGGGCTCTGTGCATCTTCCAGGGCATTGCTTCTCAAAGAGTGGTCCCTGGGCCAGTCCTATCAGCATCACCTGGGAACTTGTCAGAAATGTAAATTATAGGGTCCCATCTAATAACCACTGAGTCAGGACCTGTGGAGATGGACCCAGCATGGGGCTCTGGATTTGAACAACAAGCCCTGCAGGGGATTCTGAAGTGTTCCTAGTCACCTCTCCATAAGAAGATAAAACACTAATGAAGTCAGTGTACTTAAATTTGTATTGTTGTTGTTGCTTCTTAAATATGTAGGAAACAAAGAGTCCACTTCTGGTGTTCAGGATCTAGAAAGAGAACTCAACTGTGTGATGCTGAGAACTGTGCTCACGCTTCTGAAAGGGTCAGTTCGGAATGCAGGTAAGGGTGGTACCAACTTTGCCTTGCTCCTGCTTGGTAACAAATTAACTATTTCCTGGTTATTTACATCAGTGTTCACAGGTCGTATTCCAGGAATAATCATTACTAACGCTGTGGCTAATGGCTGACATCCACCATTTGATTGATCTTTGGCTAATGTCCAGTGATCATTAGTAAGATCACTGGTAGGTGTGGACCTCGGTGGACAACTTTTACTTCTAAGGTTGCAAAGTAAATTTGATAAAAGAGATTATGTTTAATTTAGCATTTCTAAACTTTCTTAATTTATGAGAACATATAGCCCCTTCCCTTCTTTTCAAGTGCAATCTATTAATAACCCGCTGTACTGACTACAGATTTTATTTTTATATCCAATAGTAAAATGCGTGCAAAAAAAAAGAGTTGTTTTAAAGAAACAACACTTGATGTGCTCCCAACCGTGATAAACTTGACAGCTCTATCCATTCAAAAATACTTTTAGTTTCCTGAAATCATGTGGCTCCCAGACTTTAAAAGATCTATAAAATATATATGTATATGTATATTGTAGTGGTGAAATGGATACACCAACCTAGTCCTACCAGTGAGATGGGTGATTTAGGCACCTTTATCTGAGGTGCTCAGAGATTAATTACACCCAATATAAAAAGTGATTTTATTATAGCAGAGGAAGAGGGTCTCTAGCATCAGTCTGCAAAAGATTCCCTGGAGCTGCTGGTTAAAAGGCATATTCCTAGGCTAACTTCTAGATATTTAATTAGTTGTAGATCAAAGTCGAGCTCAGGAATCTACTTTTAAGGAGCCCTCCACAGTGATTTCTGCGTACAGGGTACCTGGCCCATATTGGAGAAATCTTGTCTGCTCAAATCCATATTAAGCCATTTGGAGATGCCAGTTGTGTCCTAGTTTTTTCTTCCACATGGATTACTCCAACTATCAATCCTGGGGAATAAATGCTTTGGATGGCATTTAAACAAACACATACCACTGACCAGATTTCCTTAATTTTCTCTCCAAGAAACCACCTAGAAATTAAATATATTCTTAATGTAAATTCTGGCTTACTTTCTATGTGAATTTTGGCAAAGAGAATTGTCCATAGCCCTGTGTTAGGGAAGTACAGGGGAATCAAGGGTGAGGTAGGTCTGGTTGAGGTTTGTATTAATTAGGTTTCTAAAAAGAAGGGATATTTCTCTTTTCTTTTTATCCCCCTAAGAACACAATACACTGTTCTTAACCGTAACCACCATCTTGTATCATAGATCTTTTGAGTTTATTCCTTCTGTCTTGAACTTAGGGTAGATAATTGTCAAAAGAAAGATTTTTTTTTTCAAATAAAATTCTCACTGGAGAAACAAGCTGTTTTTCTTTTTTTCTTTGTTTTCACACAGAATCTCACTCTGTCATCCTGAGTAGACTGCCATGGCATATAGCTCACAGCAACCTCAGACTCTTGGGCTCAAGCAATCCTTTTATCTCAACCTCCTATGTAGCTGAGACTATCGGTGCTGGCCACAATGCCCAGTTAGTTTTTCTGTTTAGTAAAGACAGGGCTGAGCTCAGGCAATACACCTGCCTTCGCCTCCCAGAGTGTTAGGATTACAGGCATGAGCCGCTGTGCCCAGCCCTGCTTTTTTTTTAATTCTACATGTTGATGTTTCTCTTTTGCTTGTTGGTAAGTTTTTTGTAATCCACATGCACTATTAAAATGAGAAGAAAAAAGAAACTGTGGCACTGTTTTTCTTTTTGATTCTCAGCCCTACAGTTTCTTTGTTCCCCTTCTTATTTACATCATAGCTATGCACATTAATGCATTTATGGGGTACAATGTGCGGATTTGATATACAAAGTGGAAAGCTTACATCAAATTTGTTAACATAACCATCACCTCACTTACTTATTTGTTGTGGTAAGACGTTTATACTCATAATAGTTTTAAAATGTGCCATTGTGTTATGCACATTAGATGAGCTCCCACCAAATGCCCTCCCTCCTATAGGCCTCACCCTCCCCTCCCCTCTCCAACCTCTTCCCTCCTCTATGGACTAGAGTTTTGTTTTATCATTCATATGAATGTGTAGGTGATTATGTATTGGTTTCATAATAGTTCTGAGTACATTGGATACTTTTTCTTCCATTCTTGAGATACTTTACTAAGAAGAATATGTTCCAGCTCCATCCAGGTAAACACAAAAGATGTAAAGTCTCCATCTTTTTTATGGCTGGATAGTATTCCATGGTATACATATACCACAATTTGTTAATCCATTCATGGATTGATGGGCCCTTAGACTGCTTCCATGACTTGGCAATTATGAATTGGGCTGCAATAAACATTCTGGTACAAGTGTGTTTGTTGTAAAATGTTTTTTGATCATTTGGGTACATACCTAGTAGAGGAATTGCAGGATTGAATGCCATGTCTACTTTTAGTTCCTTGAGTATTCTCCAAACCCTCTTCTCATTTTAATAGTGGTTGAGGATTACAAAAAAAACTTAACCAATAGGCAAAAGAGAAACATCAAAATGTAGCAGACAAACTCCCATAATTGTCAGAAAAAATCTTTCCTTGTGATTGAAGGTTTCATAGCGCCCATTACTGTAACCCCATCCTGTTTGTCTTCTCCCCAGTTGTCCTAAAAGACCATGGAATGGTGCCCTTCATCAAGATCTTCCTGGACCACGAGTACTACCGGGAGGCCTCACTAGGCATCTTGGAGCAGCTGTCAGTCATCAATGCCGAGGAGTACATGAGCATCATTGTGGGCGCTCTGTGCTCATCCACTCAAGGGGAGCTGCAGCTGAAACTGGATCTTCTGAAGGTGATTCAAGTCCTCCTATATGATTGGCTTTTCCTTGGATATTCACCATGTTTGCTCTTGCATGTGTTTATTCAGCTGACCACTGTGTGGGTAGAGAGCACACCGTATTAGATAGTGTTAACTGCTGTAACAAATATGTCCCACATTCTCAGTAGCCTGACACATTGAAGAAAAATGTTTTTCTTATGTACAGTCCAATCAGTGATTAGGGATTGCTATTCAAGGACAGCTATCACCTGGGCATCTAACTCAGCCATCAGGTAAGGTAAGAGAGATGTGGACAATTGCATAGAATATTCTCATTCGGGTGTAGAACTGGCATGCCTTAACTTCTGTCCCATCTTCTTTTGGCAGAACTCACCTGAATGCAATGGGTCCTAGGAAAAGTAGTCCCTACTAGGCAGCTATTTCCCAGTAGCACTGTAGACTATGGAGGTGGACCCTGAACTAGAAGTGGCCAAATAGTTGCATTGGTGACTCAGCAGCATTTGTTGAGTATCAATTGCCAGGGCTGGTGCAGAGTGCCTGGGACATGCAGTGGACTGCAACCCTTGCCATCTGGGAGCTCATTGACTGGTGATAATATTAAGTGGGCAATAGTTACATTGCAGTGTGGGAAATCCCTGTTAGACATTGTGTGCAGGCGACTGACACTGCCTTACCTGGTTGAGGAGGGCTCACCGGGGAGGGAACCTGTGAGCTGTGAAAGGCAGAGGAAAGTGTTTAAACAGTGAGTACAGAGGGACAAACAGGGTTGGGTTGTCACGTTTGGGTAACAGAGTGTATGTTTTTGTGTCATCGTCAATGATCATCAAATTATCTAAAGTAGTTAAAAGAAATATAATAAGTACAATTTCTACCATCCTTCTTATCTTGCAGCTCTTACAGTTTGTTTCTGTTCGTTGTTTTCTCATTCCTTTGTCTCTGTTCATTGTTTTTTCATTCCTTTGTCTCTCTGGGATTATGCCTTTAAAAAAATTCTCTTTTCTTTTATGCTGTTGGAGAAGAGAGCAGAAGCAAATGCTGATGACCGCCAGGGGGACTTCAGGACTTGCAGGGCACATGTGCGATATCACCACATAGAGCACGTACTTGTGTTTCATTAACACATCACACATCACACATCACAGCTGGTGAATTAAGAAAAGTACAAAGTTGCTTTGACTTCCCAAGTTAGGTAAACATCCAGCTGAATTAGACCATCTCTGTACAAAGCCTTTTTAACATTTAGAGAATGGTGTTCATCCCACCCACTTTATTTATCTGCAGAGCCCATGTCACACACACAGTGGTGTGAATTGTGGCCTAGGCCTCAGGTGCTTGGCGTGACCAAAGCATCATGCATCATGTCCATCCAAAAAGTCATGTCCATCCAAAAGTGACATCATGACTGTAGTTATCAGGTGTGACAATAACCCAAATGGTGATTTAATTACAGGGCCAAAAAATCAGTGCAAGTGATTTATATGAAACAAAAGGGAAGTTAAATGCCTTTTGTAAGACAGTTGGGTCAAACGTTACATGAGGTAAGAGGACTGAGAGAGATTTGGAAAGCATAGAGTAAGGTAAAGGGGAATAGACCAAGAATTAATGAAAGTTTGAAGCTGGGATGGACCTTGGGTCATGTGATCCAATCTTCTAAGGAGGGGGCAGAGAGACATACAGAGAACTTCATTGATGAAATTAACATCACACAACTGCTAAAAGGTGAAGTTGACTTTGAGTCTAAGACTAGCAGCTGAAAACTAAGTGATCTCTGCACTTGACCGTGTTTTTTGGTGCATTTTCCATCATACATCTGTGACATCTGTGCCCAGTTTGATTGGCATGTCTGGTAGGGACAGGGAAGGCATGTCCAGAGCAGTCAGGACTGTGGTTTTCTATGGAGTGAATAATTGTTTCTGACATTTTCAGATTGAAAGCCAAACAGATACATAGAAAGGAAAACGTTTGCTTTTCCTTTGAAGAGTAAAGGTATTTTTGTGTCCCATAAAGAAAACAGTGCTCTGCTTTACTCAAGGCAAGTTCCTCTTGTTTACTCTGTGGCCCAGAGGCATCTTATTGGAATGTCAGCCAGCCCTTGGGTAATAGGACTGAATTTCTTGAATTAGCATTGTAAAGCCATTATGGTGTTTTACAGATTCAATATCATTTCAGAATCAAGCTATCAAGAGAGCAAATAAGGGAAGAACACTCGGGAAGCTTATTTAACAAAACCATCACTGGCAACCCAACCTGCAGTCTATTCCCTGGGTGCCAAGTCACTGCTGAGCAGTCAGAGGCCCCTGGAGCTGTCAAGGTTGTCCTCTGAGGACTAGGACTGTTAGCCCCCTGCTGTTCCAGACTCACTCACCACTGTGTCACATGAGCAAGTGGGAATGGTCATTGGAATCTCGTGTAGGATCCACATTTATTCCTTAATCATCTTGGGAACCCCTTGGAACTTCAGAAACAAAGATGTAAAAGGAACTCTTTCTAGCAGGATCGATTTATTTATTTATTTATCCATTTATTTTTTCAGACAGAGTCTCATTCAGTTGCCCTGGGTAGAGCGCTGTGCTGTCATAGCTCACAGCAATCTCACACTCTTGGGCTCAAGTGATTCTCTTGCCTCAGCCTCCCAAGTAACTGGGACTGTAAGTGCCTGCCACAACACCTGGCTATTTTTAGAGACAGGATCTCACTCTTGCTCAGGCTGGTCTCCAACTCATGAGCTCAAGCAATCTACCCACTTCGGCTTCCAGAGTGCTAGAATTACAGGCATGAGCCACCACACCCGGCCAGATCTCTCCTCTTAGAAGTTGAGAGCAGACTCTGAGTGCGGGCAGTGTCTATAGAGTGGCCAGATGTAGGGTGAAGAGTGTGGCAACCTGAAAGGCCATGGTGTGGGCAGTGTCCCTCACCCCTGTAAAGGCTGGTGTCACTCTGTGTCCCTTCCTTGAGGCAGATCTGCCAGCTGCTCTGGAGAACAACTTAGGGCAGTGGTTTCCAAAATCCAGTGGTGCTTCCATACCAACAGTGAAGCACATGTGACTTCACCACCTAATTCTGGCAAATGATAACTGAGTTAAAGAATAATGTAAGCAAATGAATTTCCTCTCCATGGCCAATGGGACCGTGATTGGGTTATGCACAAATTCAGATTGATTTGCTAATATACATTTAGCTGTTCAACTCTCAGCTTAATCGCATTACCTCACCGGTCTTCCAGCATGACACAAGGAAAATTATGAGGAATAACAAATAATAGAATGTGAAATAAATCCTGTTAGCCCTAACGTACTTAGCGCTTTGCAGCAGACATCCATTTTATAGATTCAAGCTGGAGGAATACTAACTCAGAGACGATGACATGGTAACTGAGTTAAGGATGAGAAAATGTGCTTAACGCTGACCTTTCTTGAAAAGTGTCAACCTTAGCCTGATTACTTTGACTTCAGCTGATTAAATTTACTCCCTTCCGCAGACTGGAAACCCTGTGTGATGCATTATCATGCAAAGTTGAATGACAGTAATGGAGACCCTCCTCCTAGGCCCCCGGTTCCTGACAAATCGTTTCCTGAAGTAGGAAAGTATTTATTTTCCTTTATGATAGAAATGTTTCTCTTTAGTTGCTATGAAATTAAGCCTTTGTAATTGGATTTTGGACTTTTTACTTTATGACTCTGCAAATATGAAATTAAACCCATCCCAAGAAATAATAATAGAGCAGTCTAAGTTCTAATGAGATTACCCCCATTTTAGATAATGACTCTGAATTTAATAAATCAAACAAAGCAACAATTAAGGACAGCCATGGCTTCCTCCTACCCCTCCCAACCTTTCTGGAGGACCAGAAAATAACCACCTAGGAATTGCAGGTGAGACCCGTTGAGAGACAGAGATAACAATGAGAACAATGAGGATGGTTATTTGGTTGCTTCTTTTTTTAAAGTATCTGCTCATGACCCTCTTTGGATGACGGAGTTCTTTTAAGCATTATTTGGCATCAAATTGGACAAGTGGAAGGTGGTCCTTTCAGAGATGAGGAGATTTTAGTGATCATCCAGCACTCAGATGATTGTAATCTGCTTAGTTTCATTTTCTAATCATTCTCCCTTTTAGAATTTGTTTTGTCATATGTTGTGTGATAAGCAGAAGGGCTTCATTCATTCCATTTGCCTTAAACAAATCTCCCAGTGGCCCTAGGAGCTCTCGAAAGCACTAACATAAATTCACACTGTTTAGAATCATAGAGGTTAAGGAGCTTCCTGATGACTTCCTGGTTTATTTAATTTTCCTGGCACATGTCACCTGACCGGGCACCAGGTCAGGTTTGTATGCTGTACCCCATACCAGTGTGCAGCCTTTCCTCTGGGTTATCCATTGGAAGGGAGAAACCAAGCCTACCACATAAACTTCAAGGTTAGTGTGAATTTTCAACTCAGCCAAAGAAATGATATTTTGTTGGGAGTGACTAGCTCACACAAGGCAGGCACAGATGCAGCATATTTGTCGTAGCCTCTCGTGGCCCCAGGGTCCCCGGGCTGGGGCAGGCAGCTGTGGTGACTATCTACAACTGAGACAGGCCTTGCCTGACCTATGTCATGAGCTTTCATGCCCACTGAGCATCACCATTCTGGAACAACCTACTCTAATAATGTTCATGCTTCTCTTTAAGGACATGTCTACAAATGTTCATCTTTCTTAGATTTTGAGTCAAATTTGGAATGAATGAGGCCATATCCCAGTGCAGGAGGAGAAAGCAGTGTCCTTGCCCAGTTCTGAATATTCTGTTTTTGCCTCTACCTTTCTGGCAATATGGGAAGTCCATTTCCCTGAAGTCTCCTACCATGGTGACTTGTCCCCTTTCATGGGTGGCCCTGATGCTGAGTTTCTTTTAAAGAGAAAAATGACAATTCACCTTCTCCACAGTCATCCTTCTGAGCTGTGCAGGGCTATTATTGATCTAACCACCATGAGTCATGCATTTCTTTGTCTGTAACTGGGAAAAGATCATTGGTAAAATGACTCTTTTGACCTCACTTTATGCTATTCATCCATTTTGAACATAACTGGGGACTTTGGCTCTTCATAGGCTTAGTTGCTGTGAATTGTTAATTTCTGGAAATATCATAGGTGAGGTTGGGAACCCTTTAGCTCTGTGGCCTTAGCTGGTGTTTCTCTTCATCTGTGAAAGAATCCTGGCCTGTCTACATCAAGACAGCCCAGGCTCATCCTATGTTCTCCTGCCCTAGATGTGGGATTGACTACTGTCCAAGGAGCTCAGGTTTCTTGTAGTGGGACATAATATTAGAGAACAAAATTGGAGCAGTAGGAACACACATTATGTTGTTGCAGACGAAGACTAATGTTAGGTCGGGGGACCAGCATTTTATTGTATTTTTTTTTAATTGCCTATACCAAGTAAGTTTTTATGGGTAGCCTAGAATCTAATTTTTTTTTTTTATTGTTGGGGATTCATTGAGGGTACAAGAAACCAGGTTACACTGATTGTATTTGTTAGGTAAAGTCCCTCTTACAATTGGGTCTTGTCCCCCAAAGATGTGTTATATACCGAGACCCCACCCACCTCCTTCCTTCCCTCTCTCTGCTCTCTCTTTCCCCCACCCACCTCGGTCTTTCTCTCTCTCTCAGGGGACCAGCATTTTAGACAGGGAACTGGAGGATTTCCTTT
This sequence comes from Perodicticus potto, assembly GCA_963574655.1. NCBI lineage: Eukaryota > Metazoa > Chordata > Mammalia > Primates > Lorisidae > Perodicticus > Perodicticus potto. The sequence continues at coordinate 33,238 of CAUYRH010131169.1, read as the reverse complement.
CCCTCCCAAAGTGCATGACTGCATATTTGATAGTAGCCTATAACTTCACTAAGTTCTTCTTTTTCTTTCTACATATAAGAAAGTTTTCAAATCTCAAGGCAGCGCCTGTGGCTCAAAGGATTAGGGTGCTGGCCCCATATGCCAGAGGTGGTGGGTTCAAACCCAGCCCCGGTCAAAAATTGCAAAAAAAAAAAAAAAAAAAAATCAAATCTCATCCTTTCCCTCCTTTTTCCCTCCTGAGCTACTGTTTTTCTCTTTGTCCATTAACTTAATCCCTGAAGCTAAGTTATAGCTTTACCTCCTCCCCTCAAGTTGGGAATTCCTTTTTTATCTTTTCTCTCTGAACTGTCTCACACATCCTGGAATTGACTCCAAACTGTGCCTGCTCGGACAATTTCCTTCCCCATCTCGGTAAAACGTTAAATGTCTGAAAAGATAAAATGATTCAAACCTCACGGTAGAATCTAGCAATGAACCCATGAGGATAAGGCCACTCTCTAGGAAACATATATAAAATGCCTTGAATTTTAGATGGAGTCATATGCAATTTATGCGTTTGATAAATAAATAAATACCAAAAACTGCAGGCTTTTAATATTTATCCAAAATTGTCCACATGTTCTGTACTTTTAGGTGTGAAGCTTTGGCACAGAAGGAGACTTGTTCAAGTGTGACCCTCCCTTCTTCCAATAACACATATTGATTATAGCATGCATTGGCCTCCATGGATGACACAGCCTAGTGCTCAATAAAGGTTTAGATTTAGAAGCAAACAGAAAAATCCCAGTAAAAATCTCAGCGGTCTGGAGGCGGCGGGTCCTACTGTGCATGCTACGAGCAGTCTAAATGCTTCTGCACACTTGACCTATGCTGTGTGTTACATAGTTCATTCCATTGAAAGTTTCTCTTCTCTTTCCTGAAACCCCAGTCTTTTTACACCATGTTTTAGTAGGTTCATTTTACTGTTTCTCCTCATTTGAGAGATGTACCCACGTATACACTAAGAGGAAGATAAAGAATAATAAGCTGCCACCAGGAGGGTTTCTCTGGGGGTTTCCTGCACAGTGTAGGAGATGGTTCTTTCTACTCATGCAGTGAATTTGGGTCGCGCACACACTATGTCCCACAGCAGTGAGTAAGCCAGACATGGTTCCTGCTCTCATGGGGCTTCCATGTGGTGGAGAGCTGAGATAATTCTCAAGTAACTACCGTGGAGGGTGATGAACACGTTAATTGGGGAGGAAGAAGGGGCTGTGAGAGCATTGGAACTAGAGGTCAGAGGAAGCTTTCTGGAGGGAGATGGCTTTAAGTGCAGAGGACAGGTCACCCAACTATAAATCAACAGAAAAAGCACCTGTGGACAACCTAAACCTAAAAGTAAGAGGAACAATACAAATTTCCGGGTGTTTCAGAGTCTTCCTTTTTGAACCTTGTTCTGACAGCACCGTGGAGGGCAGAGCACAGGGGATGCTTTGGCAGGACAGCAGCTCAGGATCCGCTTGTGCTCAGTGCTAACTTGCCTTTTGGATTTTGCTCATTGTTTATCTGCTTGGTGTTTCAGTCTCTGCTCCGGATTCTGGACACCCCCAAGGGCCGTGCTGCTTTCAGAGTCTCCAGCGGGTTCACTGGGCTGCTGTCCCTGCTCTCTGACCTGGAGGGCTCTCTCCACGAGCCCCCGCTGCAGGCATGGGGCGCTGTGTCCCCCAGCCAGACCCTGGAGCTGTTGCTACACACCCTGGGGGCCGTGTCTGCTGCGCTGCACCTGGACCCCGTCAACAGCGACTTCTTCAGGAGGAACGGACTCTTTGAGAAGCTGGCTGAGGACCTGTGCCTGTTGGGCTGCTTTGGGGCCCCTGAGGAAGAGGAAACCCCTCTCTGGGCCAGGGCTGACACTAAGACCAGGCCATTTGCTGATTTGCTGAGTGCCGCCTTTTCCTCCAGCACCATGTTCCCGCCCAGGATGCGGAGCTGTCTCCAGATCCTCGGCTTTCTGGACAGCATGGCCAGTGGCACCCTTCACCTGCACAGGGACCTGAAGGAGTCCCTGCAGGCCAGGCAGGAGGCAGGTGTGGATTCCCAGAAGGGAGAAGCCAGCAGTGATGCCCGAGGCAACATCAAGCAGTGGCCAGCCCCAGGGGAAAGGTAGAGCAGAGCTTTGCTGCCTTCTTCTGCCAATGTGCATCTCTGCCTCCCACTTCTTGCCCAAACACCCTGCACATGTGCAGTAGGTAGGAAGGCTAAGCTACGGGTGGGGTGGGATGTGCAGAAATGTCACAAGACTCATTGCTTCAAATCAAGGTGTTGCTGACTCCAAGCTGCATCACCCTGGAACTGACAGAAGAGTCAGTCTGAGCCAGTGTTGGGGTTGGAGGATGCTGTTGGACCACGTAGGAACCAGCGAGGCTTATGGGATGCCTGGGAACCCAGGGCAGGAGTCTGCTCATATACCCACTTTCTCCTTTGGGATCTTTGCTGCCCACAAGGAACCGTGGTGCCTGGGCTGGCCTCCCTGGGTGTGCCGGCAGCCTTGGCCTTCCGAGGTCTTTCTCCTCCCCGGGCGCTGCCAGGGAATGGGGTGAGGTCCTTCAATTTGAAATATGCAAACCACAATGGTCCATCCCAATCTCAGGACCCTTCCTTTTCTTACTTGCTGCTTCCACTCCCCCTAATAAGACATGGCTCCTTTTACATCTGCTGGCCACACCTTTCCATGGGCTCAGACCTTTGTAAACAACTTTTTAATTGCATTTCTGTGACACAGAATTCCATGAAAGAGAGGGATCACACAGAACCAATCCCATCAGAGCACAACAGCTGTAGTTGGTGTCTTTTTCATTCCTCTAAGGCAGGGGTCCTCAAACTACGGCCCATGGGCCACATGCTCCTGTGTGAATTGTATTTGTTCCCGTTTTGTTTTTTACTTCAAAATAAGATATGTCCAGTGTGCATAGGAGTTTGTTCATGGTTTTTTTTCTTAAACTATATTCCGGCCCTCCAACGGTCTGAGGGACAGTGAATTGGCCCCCTGTTTAAAAAGTTTGAGGACGTCTGCTCTAACGGATCAATGACAGAACAGCAATTAATCTTGAAATAAATTTTCCTCCTGAAAGGCACTGTGCTGTTTTATCAAGAGTGCCCCCCTGTGCCCGGCTTCCATGTTGGGGTTATGGTGCGAGATGATTATACTGAGATAATTATATGATTTTTTTTTTTTTTTTTTTGCTTTGGACCTTAAGCTTGGAAATTGATCGGTTTTCTCACCTTTCATTCCTGCACGGAATGAAAATTGCAAATTTTTTTTTTTTTTTTTTTTTTTGTGACAGAGCCTCAAGCTGTCACCCTGGGTAGAGTACCGTGGCATCGCAGCTCACAGCAACCTCCAATTCCTGGGCTCAAGCGAGTCTCTTGTCTCTGCCTCCCAAGTAGCTGGGACTATCGGCGCCCGCCACAACGCCCGGCCATTTTTTTGGTTGCAGCCGTCATTGTTGTTTGGCAGGCCCGGGCTGGATTCGAACCCGCCAGCTCAGGTGTACATGGCTGGCGCCTTAGCCCGTTGAGCCACAGGCGCCAAGCCAATTTGCCAATTTTTTAAAAAGGATTTTTGCATCTATGTGGGCTTGGCCTTTCATACTTCTTTCTTGACTAATTCTTCCTATCAAATGTATACTAGCCTCATGACATGCATGGCACGGAGTCCTCTTCTATGTAAAGATTGTTTATGTTTATTGCTCAGCTATATGACAGAATGTGCCATACACTGGGAACCTAATGTTTTCTTATGGGAAGATATATTCTTGATGTGGTAAGCTTCTATTTGTCTTGAATCTTTATTGGCAAGTTATTTTTCGGGTTTATTTTCCCGTGTCATGTAAGTTTCAACTCACTGGTATAAAACTGCTTACAATATCTTTGCGTTTATCTTCCACGGAAGCTGTGTGTTTGTTTTCGTCACTTCTAACGTCATTTATTTGTGTCTTCCCTTGCTTTTCCCCCTCAGAATTGTTGCCAGAGGTTTATGTTCTTGTATGTCTTATAAACCAATTGTTGAGTTTTCTTGTTTCCCCTACTGAAATTATTTCTGTTTTATTATTTTTTTAATTCTTTTAATTTCTTCCTGTCTTTGGGCTTAATTCTGTTCTTTTTCATAATTGGGATGTTCTTTGATTTTCTTTTTGAATGTAAAATTCCCTATAATCCCCAAGTTTTATTTGTGGTATTATTTAGTGCTAAATATTTTTCACATTTCCTTTATAATTTATAACTGACTCTTGAGTGTTGTCTGAATTTTGAATTTCCAGTGCTATAGAATATTTCTGGTCATTTCTTTGCTATTGACTTTTCTGTCTTATCGTGGTGAGAGAAGGTGGGCTATGTGGTTCTTATCCTTTGACATTAGTTGAGGTTGACATCATGGCCTCCAATGAGGTACAATTCCATAAATATTTCACGAGTGTGTGGAAAAAATGTATATCCTTCAGTTGTTAGATCCAGTGTTCTATTTGTATCCATTGGATCAAATTTGTCAATTGTTTCATTCAAATTTCCCCTATCATTAAAGTTTTTAGTCTGCTTGACAAATTGGCTATTAAGACAGATAACATTAAAATTTTCCCTATCATAGTACGTATGTCAATTTATGTTATTTTTTCAACATAAATTGAATTGAGGCTCTAAGGATCATTCATATTTAGAATTTTTACATTCATATGCAGTCTATGTTTTTATCATTATATGGTGACCCTTTTATCTCTAGTAGTACAACTTGCCTTAATGCCAATTGTGCTGATAGTAATAGGACTACATCAGGTTTCTTTTGGTGAGTATGTGCATGGGATTTTTCTTCATCCTTTGTTTTAACCTTTCTATGTCCTGTCTTTATGTCTTAGGTATTTCTCTTACAAACAATAAAGAACTATTTTTATTTTGGTTCACTTTCAAAAAAATCTAAAGTACTTTTTTTCGTTATTTAACTGGAGAATGTGGGGGTTTTATTTACATTTCTATAGTTCTCAGTATATTTAGAATAATTTCTACTTTACCTTTTAAATTTGTCCTATTTTTCTTTTTTTACTTTTTATCTGGTCTTTGAAAAAACTATTTGATTTTTTAAACCTTGTTTTTTCTACCTGCTAGTTTGAAACTTTATACTCTCTTTGATTAGTTCTAGAATAATTTAACAAGCATCCTTATAATGTTTAAAGTGTATCTTTATCCTCTTTCCAATACATCAAGACTTTATAACTCTTAAATATCATTATCCTTTTATAATTTATGCATTATTATTGTTCAATATTTTAATTTTATCTCATTGTAGCCAATCCACCAAACAAGATATTTTTTATTATTGTTTTATGAAATATTTATTTAGCTTTACTTACATCTTTGAATATCTGCGTTCATCATTCCTTCTTGCATCTGTTCCTTTCTATCTGGGGTTGCTTTTTATCTATCTGTGGTATTTCATTTAGATTTTTATTTAGTGAAGGTATGTTTGGAGCAAATCCTCTTGATTTTTGTTGGTCTGTAAATGTCTTTACTTATCCCCAATTGCCAAAGGTTTTGCTAGGTATACATTTATTGGTTGACAGTTATTTTCTTACAGCAAATAAAAGGTCTCCCCTGACTGTTGGTTTCCATTAGTGCCATTAAGAAATTAATTATTGGAAATGAGCTGCACCTTCTGTGCAGAAGCAGGATGCAGAGAGCAGAGTACTATTGGTGCAGCTGGAATTTCTCTGTGTCCAGTCCTCGATCATGAGGTTCTAGTAAAGAAACCATGGACCATTCAAGTAAGAAAAAGGACAGAGTTTATTGATAAAGAAATAGATAAAAGAAAGGGGGAACAGAACCTCCCACAACAAAGTGGGGAACCCAAGTGGGCAGCCCATGTGGGCCTTCTGTATAGTGGTTTACATGCTGCTTTTCCTATCCTGTGGCAGAGGTGTGGGGAATGTGTGTCTGGAACATATTACAGTTGACCAGGAACCTACAGGCAGAAAGGAATCCTAACATTAGCAAAAGAATGAGGTCCTTGCCCCAGGCAAGGCAGTAGGTATGTGCTCCCTACTCCAGGAGGATACCCCCAGTTGCTTTTCTGGTGACCTTGCTTGAGCCCAGAGAATGCAGCCTGGAAAGGGCCTGTTTGTACCTAGCGATGGAGCTCTGTGGTGAAGTTGATTTCTGAGCTTACCCAGACCTAGAAAGTGGGCATCCCTGTCCATGCCTGAATGGAGGAACCCAGTATCATTGGAGGGGTACCCATCCGAAGCCCATCAGAAGTGGCTGTCCTGCATTTATTTTACTTGCTCCCAAAGATCAAGCTTGGGAGTGGAGGCAGGTATGTTCACAGCAATGGGTAGCTGGAGGAAGGGAGGTCCTAGTCTCCATGTCTCCTCCTGGGCTACCCAGCTTTAAACTCCCCAAATTGTGTCTTGGGCCTCTGACTCAGAGGTTGGACCTCTTCCAGGCAAACAGCATGGGTAAGATGCATGGTGGAGTGCCATCTGCTCCATCTCAATCTCAATGCAGCTTGTAGCAGAGCAGTGGGAATTGTCCTAGGAGTAGGTAGGAGAACTTGGGCTCCTGTATCCCAACTCATCAGGGTAAGTCTGATCACAACCTGAGAGCAGGGCAATGCCCAGGTTTAGACTCCCAAACTGACACCTTGGGGCTATGCCCAAAGAGTGTGGAGCACCTTCCAGGAAAACAGAATATGCAAGATGCAAGAGGCATGTACAGTCTACTCATAAGTTGTTTTTAAAGCAGTTTATAGCAGGACAGTGGGTATTGTCCAAGGTGTATGTAGATCTTAGGCTCCACAGTCTCTCTGCAGCTGGGTGGTAGCCCAAATTCAGCCAACAAGTGAGGTGCTACCCAGCTTCAAACTCCCAAAACAGTGTCTTTGGCCTTTGGCCAGAGAGAGCAAGGCCTCCTCAGGTGGGCCGTGCTGCCACGAAACTCCAAAGAGTGAAGTTTGCTTTAGGCTTGGTTCTATAACAGCTGGCTGCATGATGGTGGGCAAAAAAAGAAAGAAATTTATTATTATTGCTATTTTTTTGGAAGTATTTTTCAGTTTTCTCTGGCTGCTCTTAAGAAATTCACCATCCTTGTTCTGTAGTTTTACTATCATGTATCTTGATGTGTATTATTATTACTATTTTAATGAAATTTTTTACATCTTTATTTTGTAGGGTTTTTTGGGGGATAGGATTCATTGAGGGTATAGAGAACCAGGTTACACTGATTGCATTTGTTAGGTAAAGTCTCTCTTACAATTGTGTCTTGCCCCCAAAAGGTGTGTCACACACCATGACCCCACATCCCCTTCAGTCCTTCCCTTTCTCTGCTCTCCCCATCCCCCAACCCCCACCATGTACTAGTCATCAATTGTCCTGATATCAGAATTGAGTACATTGGATTCTTGCTTCTCTATTCTTGTGATGCTTTACTAAGAAGAATGAGTTTCAACTCCATCCAGGTTAATACAAAAGATGTAAAGTTTACATCCTTTTTAGTGGCTGCATAGTATTCCATGTTGTACATATACCACAGCTTGTTAACCCATTTCTGGATCGGTGGGCATTTAGGTTATTGCCACAGTTTGGCGATTGCAAATGGAGCTTTGGTAAATAGTCTAGTACAGATGCCCTTGTGATGTGTATTATTTTTAAAGTTTATTTTGTTCCATATCCATTGGGATTCCTGGATGTAATAATTGGTGTCCTTCATAGTTTTGGATAGTCTCTGTAATTACTACCTCTCATCCATATTGTTTTCCATTATGCCCTTTTGGAATTAAGACAATTAAATGTGTGCTTTATTTTTCATCCTATCCTTTATGTCTCTTCATCTCTCTTCTACATTTTACATTTCTTAGTCGTTCTGTGTTGCTGTTCTAAATAATTTCTTTGCTCTTTTCCAACTACAGTAGAACCATCTCCCTATGCTGATCACCTCCTTAAGTTGACCTAACTTTCGTAGAACAGATGTGCACCACATGTACATACCAGTACAGTGGGCCTAGTTCCTTGTGTTGACCACCTCCATATGTTGAACAGCTTGTTACAGTCCTTTGGGTGGTCAACTTACAGAGGTTTTAAGGGAATTGAACCTTCTATGGCATGTATCTAATCTGATAATTAGTCTAGGGATTTCTAGATGTGCTGTTTGACTCTTTTATTTATCAACTCCATGACTTAATATCAATTTTTGTTGTTTATAGTTTCCTTTTTTAATTTCTTCAAATATGTGAATCATAATTATTTTTTCTTGTATCTTTTGAGAGACTAATTTTACAGTCTATTGTTTCTGTGGATGTCACTGAAGACTCTTTTTGTGTTACATGATTTTTGCTTGTGAGTCTTTCTCCAAGATTTTCCTTTTCCAGGGCTCCACGCAAACCATCCTCAATCTGGCCATCCTGCCTTTCTGTCAATATGAAAATGCCTTGATGAGGCTGCAGCAGGTTTTGACCAGGTTCCCAGACTCTTTTTGCTTTGTCTTGGGAAGAGTTCCTTCTCTAAGTTTCCTGATTTCTAAACTCCAGGGGAATCCTCTAAGGAGATCTTTATCCTTAGCATCTTAACAACATTCAGGTTAATTTAAAATTTCAGTATAGAAAATTGTTCTATTTACTCTACCAGCTGTCAGAGGGCAGAGGAGTATTTATTAGCAGCAGAAGACACTTAATAAGTGGTATTGGGTGATGAAACTATAGTCATTTGTTAAATGTTTCTGGATGAGCACTAAATGTGCATTTTTAATTTTTTTCCTCCAAAATTATGAAATTTTATCAACAGGAAATCAAGCCTAAGAAAGGGTAAGTAACATGGCCAAAGAGCACACATTTATTAAGTGATAGAGCCAGAATCTGAACGCAAGTCTACCTCTAAAACCTGTGTGTGCATGCGTCTGTGTGTCTGCACGATGTGTGCTCGTCCTGCTTTTTCTTAATATTCCCACAACGGTAGTGATGGTTTGCCAAATGTTTGACATGGTAGCCTGCAGTGTGAAGTTCAGGCCCTAACCTACAGATTGCATCAGTCCTGATTTTTTAACGATAACTCCTGTGCCAAATATCATTCTGGTTTCATAATGAGTAATTTTTTAATTTATAAGAGTCATTTCATAAACAGAGCATTTTTTTGTCACTGAAAGAGATACACAGTCCTTGACCTTCCCTGATGGTTAGAGAATAGGAAATGAAACCTCAACCTCTCCAGAGAACCTGTGGAGTACAGGGCAGGGAATAGGAGGCAGGGAGCCTACCCTTGCCTCACCGCTGACATCTGCATCCCCCTGGGCAGGTGGCTTTGCTCAGTCTTGCTGTTGCTCTGTGGGCCCAGACTCCGGATAGCAGGGGAGGAGGCTGTGAGCCATGGAGGCAGGCTGGTCACTCTATGCCTTCTTGGCTATGTTCTATGCTGCCTTGTATTTCTGCCTTGTATTTCAGTTTCTTAATTTGAAGGCAGAGATAATAATAACAACTACAATGAAGGCTGTTGCAAAGTGAGAACTGAAGATGATAATTGAAAAAGTTAGAACAATCATAAGCGCCATTTACTGAGCACATACGTGCCAGACATAGTGAACTTCTCTTCAACTTGCTTAATCTATGTAACTGCTAAGCTTTAACTAACATTCTCACAAAATAGAGGCTGTATATTATGTAATTCCCCAAATATATCTGTGATTTTCAAAATAAATAATACATCATCTCTATGAAACATTCACACACTCACATTCACCATATACATGCCCCACACAACAAACACACACCCCACATAACACATGCACACCACACTCAGCCCACATTGCATACACATACTAATCACCTCCCCAACACACTGAACACACACGACATATACATGCGTGCACACACACCACAATACACTACTCACACACACGTACCACAAATACATGTTACGTGCACACATAATTGTTGTGTAAAGGAGTTCAATAACTGGCATCTGTGGATGTCAGTGTCTTCCAGTCCTATGCCGACCTTCCTGGCATTTTTAGATACTATTATCTGAGATGGACGATGGACCTCAGCAGCCCATCCCCAGTGCAGGTCTGGAGATGAAGGCGGAGCAGGACCAAGGTCTGCCCATGGAGGGCCTTGCATCCTCCATGCATGAGGCCATTTCTGTTTCTTCCTACAGGCCACAAGGTGCTGTGACAGTCTCTGGGCAGGGCTGTGGAGAGACGTGATTGCGGGTTGTGAGACCCTCTATAGCTGGGCCTTTCTATCTCTCTAGACAGGGCCCCCTTCCCACGCTGGTGTGTCTGTTCCTTTGGTTCCTGTCTTAGCATATGACCTCTCTGCACTCCTGGTGGGCCTTGGGGGATGATGCATTCCTGACATCAGCAGAGGGAAGAACCCCAGTTCCCTCTGCCTTGTGCTGTGGCTATGGCTCACAGCCGTAAGGGGACATGGTTCCAGCAGAAATGCGATGCGCCAGGCAGTGGTTAGGTTTTGGTGGGTGTTCTGCAGGCCAGAGCCCTAAACAGTCCGTCATCTTCCCCTGCAGCATCATCCCAATCATTCCTGTTGAAACAATGTCTCCTGATGAATGTGAGTTACATCCGTAACTTAAGTGTCTCACAGGTAATTTGTGAGTTGGGTGACTGAGCCAGACCACCAGGGGCACAGTGCAGAGCCACATGAAGTGCGCACCAGTTTTTGGAAAGCATGGATGTGACTCTGTTATCCCACTTGGAGGCCTCCCTGTGGCTCCCAGAATAGAGGTGGGATTGCGAATGTGGCTCACACAGACCCTAGGGGCCCATGTGCCTATGGTGTCCTTGGTCCCTTGCCTACCCAGAGCCCTCCAGCCGCATTCCAAACTCAGACTTCACACACACTCTTACCTCCCCCGGGATGCCCTTCCTGTCTTCACTTTGCCTGGAAATTTGCTTCTTAAGCTGCAGATCTCTGCTTAGATGTCACTTCCTCCAAGAAGCTTGCCCTGGCTTCCCAGTCCCCATCCTGTGTGCCAAATCAGGTCCCCCTGTCTCCCATTTTCTCGGCACCCTCAGCCCTGATCACAATGAAAGTTGATGACTGTGTAACAACCACAGCTCCTTATTTCTTTGGTGCATTTTCTCACGCTTTAACGTTTCTGAAACCAGCATACATGTTAAAAGTGACGCCATAAGGACATCAGCTACGTTAGTCGTTTTTTCCTCATCTTCCGCAATGCATCTCTTAGTTCTTGGCTCTTTCCACTGTGGAAACAAGGTGGTGTTTGCACTTCTTTCTTCTGTGCTGGGGGGATGAGACCTGTGCATGCAAGGACTGGCTCTGCAGCCCGCGGTCTACACCAGGGACTTTTTGAGGGGCCTGCACATGGAATATGTGCATGAAAGAACAGAGGACAGGAGGGTGGCAAGGCAGACCGTCTGGGGCTCTCATGCCTGGCATCTCTTAGACACACCCTGTGCGGTTGTCCTTTCACTTCTGTGGACATGGCTGTTCCTGCCTGCACCGCTCCTTGGCTCCTTCCTACTAGAGTCATGATTATTATGCTTGTGTGGTGGGGCAGCCCCAGAGGTTGAGGGCAGAGAGAGTCCTGTGCACCTCGTGTGTCCAGAGAGGGGGTCAAAGAAATCTTTTTGAACAAGGAGACCCTGAGCTAAGCTATGAAAGATGAGGCAGAGTTGCCTGGGCTGAGATGGGTTGTGGGGGATGCTGTAGGCATAGAGGAGAGACTCAAAAATCAGCTGCGTCGAGGAGGCCAGTTGGGCCTTTTATCAGGACTTCTGAGACATAGAGGAGGAATTGTAAGGTGCTCAGCTGCAGGAAGGGATGCACAGAGACCCCAGCAGGGAGGGAGAGACGCAGAGGAGCTGTTAGTCCATGGCACTGGCTTGAGCTAGGATAGGGACTCTGCTAGCAGGGGAGTGTTTGGAGAACTACTTGGGACATTACTTTGCTAGACCTCACTAACCAATGAGATGAGGGTGTGAAGGGGAGTGGCTGGTCTCAGGCCCCGAGAGAGAATCTCTTCAAGGTTTCTCTAGTGTAACCAGTGTGGACTGCCCAAATGAGACCCTATTTGAATTTTCTGATAGATCGCTCAGAATCCACAGGCCTTATTTACAGGAGGTAGGGTATCAATCCTGCCGTCTGAATTTATATACAGCCCAGATAAGGAACAGCCTGACTCCTGTGTTTAAGCAGAAAATATGCCAGGATTGAAGAAGCATCCTTTCTGATGTGTGGCTGCTGGTGTGTGTGTGGGGGGGGGGGTGGGGGGGTGACAGGTGACAGTTCTGGACCTCAGAGACTATGTGACATGATGAGGCTTCCTTGGTTCATACCTTTGCAGAGATGTGAATGGTGCTTCAAATGAGACACAAAATTTGGTCAAGCATCCCAACACCACTATTGGCTCCCAAAGATGGGTAATTGTGTATTTTGGGATTATTACTTGGTGATACAGCCATGGGTGTCTCATGAAATACAAGCCATCTGGGCACACCAGGTCAGGTGGATACCAGTGCCTGCCCTGCAATCCAGAACCCTGTCCCCATTTCTGTTCTTGTCATCTATACCTTACAGCAGTTCTTCTCATAGTGTGTGCTATAGACCACCTGCATCAGAGTCAGTTGCAGAGTGGCACGGAAATACAGTGTGTAAACCAAATCTCCTGCATCACCATCCCTGGAAGTTTAGGGATCTGTTTTTTAAAAGCTCCTATTGTTATTTGCAAGTATATCAAAGTTTGAGAACTTCTGTCCCAGGGGCTAGGCATCTTTTCCTTTAAATAAGTTATTTTTAAAACATCCTGTTTTTTTTAATTGAGTTGAAATTCATCTAACATAAAATTAACAATTTTGAAGAATTTAGTGAATGCTTTCCAACAACCACCTCTATCTAGTTCCAAAACGTTTTTATTAATCCAAAAAGGAAAACCCAGACTCATTTTCATTTTTTTGCCAATTCCTAGGCAATCACCAATCTGCTTTCTATTTATGGATTTACCTACTCTGGGTAGGGCAGATGGAATCACACAACATATGGCCCTTCATTTCTTTTTTTTTTTTTTTTCATACAGCACAACATGTGTGAGGTTCATTCACATTTAATTCACATTTAACATGTATCACTTTGCATTCCTTTTCATGAATTAATGATATTACACTGCACATGGATATACCACAGTTTATTTATCCCTTCCTCTGTTGATAGACATTTGGGTGGTTTCCATCTTTTGACTGTAGTGAATAGTGCTTCTGTGAATATCCATGTTCATGTATTTGCTTGAGTACTTGTTTTCAATTCTTTTAGTTATATACCTGGGGGTAGAATCACTGGGCCAAATGACAATTCTATATTTAGCTTTCTGAGGAATTGCCAAACTGTTCATTCTCACAGCAGCTGAACCAATTTTACATTCTCATGAACAATCTATGAGGGCTCTAATTTCTCCATTTTATTGCCAACACTTGTTATTTTCCTTTTGTGAAGAGATTATGGCCATTCTAGTGGGTGTGAAGTGGTATATCAAGGATAGTGATTTTGACTTTCATTTCCTTAATGACTAATGATGATGAGTATCTTTTCACGTGGTTTTTGGCCACTTGTACATCTTTTTTTGAGAAATGTATATTCAAGTCCTTGGCCCATTTTTAAATTGGGTTATTTCTCTTTTTGTTGAAGTGTATACATTCTTTTTATGTTGTGGATACTAGACCCTTATCAGAATATGATTTGCAAATGTTTTGTACCATTCTGTATGTTGTCTTTTCATAATTTTAATAATGTCCTTTGGTGCACACAAATTTTTAATTTTGGGGAAGTCCAGTTTATCCATTTTTTTCTTCTATTGCTTGTACTTCTGATGTTATATGTGTAAAACCACTGCCTCCGTGTTTTCTGATAAAAGTTTCATGGGTAAAGCTTTTATGTTTAGTCATTGATCAATTTTAGTTTATTTTTATCTGTGATGTGAGGTGGGTTTGACTTCATTCTTTTGCATGTGGCTCTGGTTATCCAAGCACCATTTGTTGAAAAATTCATTCTTAAAGGGTCTTAGCACCGCTGTGGAAAATCAAGTGGCCATAGATGTATGGGTTTATTTGTGGATTTCAATTCCATTTCATTGGTATATATTACATATTTATATCCTCATGCCAGTACCACACTGTTTTAATTACTATAGCTTTTTAGTAAGCTTAGAACTCCAGAAATGTGAGTTGTCTAGCTTTGTTTCTCTTTTAAAATATTATTTTGGTTATTTAGAGTTTTTTGCAATTCCATGTGAATGTGAAGGTCACTTTTCACCACCAAGTATAATCCTAGCTATGGGCTTCTCATAAATGCCCTTTATCATGTTAGTTAGAGTAAGTTACTATCTATTTCTTGTTTTCTGATTTTTTTTATCATGGATTTTGTCAAAAACTCGTTGTGCCCCAATTCAGATGACCATTTTGCTTTTTTTTTTTTGTCCTATTAACAAGGTATATTTTATTTATTGATTTTCTTGTATTAAAACATTTTCGTATTTCTGGGATAAATCTTACTTGGTCATGGTGTATAATCCTTTTAATATGCTGTTAAATTTCGTTTGCTAGTATTTTGTTTAGGATTTTTCCATCTATATTCAGAAAGGATGTTAGTTTTCTTTTCTGTATTGTCTTTGTGTGGCTTTGATATGCAGTAAAAATACAGTTTCTTTGCTATTCCCAGAAGATGCCAGACATAACTTTCACTTTGAGGCCTTCATAATAGCTGTCCCCTTTCCTTTTGCTTGAAATGCTTTCCCCCTGGAGACCTGCCCTTTCAGTTTTTCCTACATCTCTCTGCTCAAGGAGGTTAAGCCTGCACCCCAATTATTTTTTCCCAGTAGTACTTATCTTCTTTTTCATATGATTTACTTATTTATTATTATGTACTATTATGAATTAATATATAATGCTGTAGCACATAATAATTATTACTTTAAATTTACTAATTTATTATGTTTACTTTTATTATCTATACCCCTCTCCTTACACCTCAGTCATGGGTTTTAGTTTTTTAAGCTCATAGATGTACCCAAAGCACCTGAATAGTGACTGGAAGATAGTAAAGGGCCTATATGTATTTGTTCAATTAATCAAATTAACCCCAAGTATTAGAAACACTCCTTGGCACCTTAGCTGCTCTGAGGGCTGGTGGTGTCAGGAAGAATGTCCCTGAGAATATGAAATTCGTGCTATGTGTAGGGTGTTTGAAATCTGGGATTAGTCTTGTAGTTTGTTATTATTAGTTCAATTTATGTACAGTAAAAGTCTATGTTTTGTTGTGCAGGCCTATGGGTTTTAATTCACATTCAGAGTCATGTGACCACCACCACAATCAAGAAACAGAATAGTCCATCACTCAAATAGTTCCCAAATATTGCTCCACATGGTAAAACCTTTTCTCCACCTCAACCCCTGGCAATTACTAGTATTTCCCCACAGTTTTGTCTTTTCAGAATATTATCAGACACTTGTGCAATCTTTTGAGATTGGCTTCTTTAATTCAGGGTAAGGCCTATGAGTTTTGTCCACATTGTGTGTATCATTAGTTCCTATGCTGTTATTGCTTCATATTATTCTGTTGCATGGATGCAAGTATTTTCTTACTGTCTGTAACCTATGTTTCTTTCTATTTATTTATTTTTTTCCTTTTTTGAGACAGAGTCTCACTATGTGGACCTGGGTAGGGTTCTGTGGCATCACACCTCACAGCATCCTCAAACTGCTGGGCTCAAGTAATCCTCTTGCCTCAGCCTCCCAAGTAGCTGGGACTACAGGTGCCCACCACAACACCCAGCTAGTTTTTTATTTTTAGGAGAGACAAGGTCTTGCTCATGCTCAGGCTGGTCTTGAATTCCTGAGCTCAGTCAGTTCACCCCTCAAAGTGCTTCCAAAGTGCTAGGATTATAGGTGTAAGCCACCGCCACACCCTGCCTTATGTTTTGTTCTTTAAACAGAGTCTTTTATAGATCCAAAGTTTTAAATTTTGATGTAGTCTGGTACATAAATGTTTTTTCTCCTATGGATAGTTCTTTTATATCAGATTTAAGGTCTCTTTGCTTAACCCAAGGCCACAAAGTTTTTCTCTTATGTTTTCTCCTAAAAGTTTTATATATTTATGATCCATTTTCAGTTACTTTTTGTACAAGATGTAAGGTTTAGATATTTTATTTGGATATGTATGTTCAATTCTTCCAATGACGTCCGAAAAGAAAAAGTTATCTTTGTAACTTATTAAAAAGTCATTTGGCTTACCATAAAGTAGGTAGACCCTATTTTATTCCATTTATTTATGTGGCTACCCCTTTACCAGCACAGTCTTGATTATTGTAACTTTATAGTAACTTTACAGCAAGTCATCAAATCAGCTAATGTGAGTGCTTTATATTTATTCTCCCTTTACAAATTTGCTTTGGTGATTTAATTTCCTTTCCTAATACTGTATAAACATCAATAATACATTTTTAATTTCTTCTTTTTTGCCACCTTTATTATTGCATTTCTTCTGCTTGCTTTTTTAAAAATAGTATCTTAAGGGGAAGTTTGATGATTTGAGATAGTTTTTCTTTTGTAACATGTACATTTAATCCTTTATATTTTCTTCTAAGCACTGTGTTACCAACATTCCACAAATATTTCTATGTATGTTCTTTTTACTTAAGCTCAAAATAGTTTAAACTTTTTTTTGGAAACTTTCTCTTTGACCACTGGGTTGTTTTCATTTCCAAGAACTTGGGGATTTTTAAGTTATTTTTCTATTACTCATACTTAATTTAATTCTGTATGGTCAGAGAAAACGTACAATTTTATTGATTTGGAAAAGTGCTCCATGGAAACTACTTTAGAGAAATGTGGATTCTGCAATTGTTGTGAGGAGTGTTCTACAAATGTCATTTATCAGTTGATGGTGCTGTCAGTTCTGTCTTTGATGGTTTTCTGTCTACTTTACCAAATTACTGAGAAAAGGGTGTTGAAGCCTCCAACTTTAGCTGTGGGTTTGGCCATTTGTCCTTTCAGTTCTATCAGTTTTTCTTTATGAACTTTGATGCTCCGTTGTGAAGTGAATACACATTTTGGATTGTTACAGCTCTTTAATATAACCTGATTATATTAATTTTGCCTGCTCTGAAGTCCACTTTCTCTGCTGTTGATAGAACTGCATTAGCCTTTCTGTTCATTAGTGTCTGCATGGGAAACATTTTTCTACCTTTTTGTTTTTAACCTACCTATGTCATTATATGAATGATGGCTTATAGCTTTGTTTTTCATGTTTTTTCCATTCTAACAACATGTGTTCATTAATAATTTAATGTAATTATTGATATGTTTGAACTTAGTTTTACCATTTTACTATTTGTTTTTCTTCTCCCTCCTTTTTTTTGTTTCTCTGCTTTTCTTTTCCTGCCTTTTTGTGGATAGTTTGAATATATATTAGTATCCTATTTGAACTTATTTGTTGATTTTTTGGTTATATTTCTCTGTCTAGATTTTTTAGTATATGTTATAGGGATTATGATATACTCACTTGGCCATGTGTGGTAGCTCATGCCTGTAATCCTAGCACTCTGGGAGGCCAGGGTGGGTGGATTGCTTGAGCTCAGGAATCTGAGTCCAGTCTGAGCAAGAGCAAAACCTTGTCTCTTCTAAAAATAGAAAAACTAGCCAGGAGTCATGGCAGGTACCTGTAGTCTCAGCTACTTGGGAGGCTGAGGTGAGAGGATCGCTTGAGCCCAGGAGTATGAGGTTGCCGTGAGGTATGATGCCATGGAACTCTACCCAGGGTGACATAGTAAGACTCTGACTCAAAAACAAATAAATAATAAAATAAAATAATACAATATACATACTTTACTTTTTTTTTTCTTAAAGACATGGTGTCTTACTCTGTTGACCAGGGTGATCTTCCTGTCTCATCCTACCAAGTAGCTGAGACTATAGGCATCACGACACCAGGCCTGGTTAATTAAAAAAAATTCTTTATTAGAGATGGGATCTTGCTATGTTACCCAGGCCAGTTTCAAACTCCTGGGCTCAAGCAATCCTCCTGCCTCAGCCTCCCCAAATCCTGGGATTATAGATCTGAGTCACCACTGCTGGCCATACTTAACTTTGAATAGTCTACTTAGAGTTAATATTTTACTGTTTCAAATAGATTATAGAAAGGTTACATCTTTGTGTCATCTAAGCATTGACATTTGTTGATTGCCTTTTTCACTGTGAGAGATTGAGATTTCCCTGGTTTGGTCTATGTTGAGCAATTTCTGGTTGTACCCACCCAGACATTTTTGATATCTTATGAACACTGGCTCCTACTGGCATTGTACAGAGAATGTTGACGATTTTGTTTTAGCAGACAACTGGCCCAGGTAGCTTCAGGCCATAGGTTCCTACCCACCTTCTGTGGCCTGTGGTTCCAAGATCAGTTCAGTTTGCAAAGACATGGCAGGTTGATTTCATGTGCACTCTACCTGCTTTACATAGGAGTTGGTTTTTGCCATGATTTACCTTCTAGTTGGGGTCAGATGCATATGTATACAGTCAGAGCTAAGCCCAGACATTAATACACAATTTAATGGGCACACTTTCTTCAGCCTCCTCCTTTTCATCCTCTCCCAAACACTTTCTGGCTCCCATGGGTCTCCTTCCTTCTCTGTCTAAAAAGCAGGGACTTTTGTTACACTGCTCTTCCTCACAATAGTGTCTGTCCATGAGGCCAAGAAGAGAAAAAAAAAGGGAAAAAATAATGAGGGTTTCTTCTACACTCTTGGGACACAGTTCCTCTGATCAGAGAGGTTCTTCCCCCATGAGAGTTTTAGAGCCTGTCTGGCTGCTGCTGCTACTGCTGCTGGTGAGAGAATTTCCCAGAAGATGGGGTGGGAAAGAATGGAGAAACCAAAGAAAATCCCTGGAAATTTCCTCCAGGCTCTATTATCTGCAGGAGCCTCCTTTCTCACCTCTCAGAAATAGCAGACTTTTCTTGGAGCTCTTTCCATCTTGCCACACCTGGAGCACAGTTCCAGACTTTAGTCTACCTGTGATTCTGCACCAGGGAGTTATGGAGGAGGCCCAGAAAACCCACTGCCCATTCTATGGTGCTTTGAGTTTGTTTTTTTTTCTCTACTCCATTTATTTGGCAGGGCCCTTGGAGAGCTGCCCCAAGAGTTCTTCCAGGTTTTAATTGCATTCAGAGTGGAACAGAGCTTATACCATCTTGCAGTGCATGAATGTATGTGTGCATGTTTAACATAAATGGAGCTTCTCAATCTCCCACATATGTGGAGAGAAGGAAAGGACACCAGGAACTAACTTCTCTTGAGCACTGACTGTTTGCTAGGCACGGTGCCTGAAAGAGCAGAAGCCTTATTCTACATCCCTTGGAGAAAACTGTGGGATTATCAACACCACTGTACAGTTGGGGAAGGTTAGCCTCAGCAGGAGCAGTTGAAGGTCATCTAGAGACTGAGTGTGCATACCATGGTGGGTCTTAGAAAGAAAAACCTAGCAAGTTCCATGAAAAGAAGACAAGACCAGAGGGCCCACATCTGATGTCCTTCTTTCCGTCTCTCTGCAGGACGGAGGAAGGTGATGCTGTGATGGCACATCCCGGCATGGTGTGCATCATGGTGAGGCTGCTACCTAGCTTGCACCATGAAGATCACCCACAGGTATCTGTTGATGAACTCATGTGTTTTATCTTTTTCATGTAACTGACCTTTTAAACTCCTTCCACCCTGAGACTCCTTTTGCCTTTGTCCCCAGTGCCCCGCATTAGCAGAGCCACCCTTGGGAAGTACCTCTTACAGGGAAGCCCCCATGTGTCTTGGGCCCTTGATCTAGTGGTGCCCACCCTTCCAAGGCCATTCCCAGAAGACCACTTCTGTTGGCGAACTGATCTTTCTAAAAATTAGTGGCCAAATAAGGAACACCTGAAAATAATGGCACCTTAATGAGGCAAGTCCCAGGTGCCAAGCACAGTACTGGGCACCTGCAGGTGGGCCTAGAAGTCCTCCATTCCCCAACACATTCGTTCTTCCCACGGGTGCTGCGAGACCCCGGCCCTATGCTCCACACAGGGCTGGCAAGAAGGGCAGAGACACTGTCCACAGAGCCTGTGCCTGTGGTGGAGGTGCAGGATAGGAGGTGGTGACATGCTGACAGTCTAAATAAGTGACTTTACAAACTCACACATTCATAAAGAATGTGTGATGACAAATTGTGACAAGCAATATTAAGGGGAAAAGTTATCTTGAGAATAATGGGAATGGAGGTAGGGACAGAGCTAATTAATCTAACTTAGATCCAAGGGTGGAGGTCAGGGAGGCCATTTCTGAGATGACATTTAAGCAGGGCCCTGGGAGATGAGTGGCCTTGAACTTGGCAGGCAGGGCCTTGCTGTGGGTGGCCAGGGCAGCAGCAAAGTGGGAGCTAGAAACAGGGAGATCTGGCAGGCAGGGGGGGACTGGGCCTGGCCAAACACACCTCATGGGTAATAGGAAGCCTCTCTCAGGTGAATGGAAGAAGTTGCTCTCTGGTTTTGTAGTAAAAATGTCTCACTGGCTTGTTGGTAGAGAATAGACTGGGAATGGGTGTTGTGGGGAGGAGGGGGGCAGTGGTAGGAAGCCGTGTCTGCAGTGCAGGTGATGCCCAGTGGCAGCTGGATTAGGGTGGTGTCTGTGTGAGGGTGAAAAGAGTCGAGAGACCCACTCAGAGGTGGATCTTGAGCCTCTGAGATGACTGGGGTGCAGGCAGGGAAGACAAGGAGTTGAAGGGGACCCTGAGTTTCTATCCTGGCAGGAGGCAAGCTGGTAGGGGCAGGCGTGAAATCATGGAACAAGACAAAGTCTGAGTAGGGACAGTGGAAGGATAAAGATCTTAGAAGGAGGAGATGGGAAGAGTTGAGGAGAACTGGAACATGCATCACTTGAGTTTTATTAGCAGCAGCTGCAGGGGAATTGATTGACTTGAGCTGCTGCTGTGTGCCAGGCCCAATGCTTCTGTAATCCTCACTGCAGTTTTGTCGGAGTTGTCCTGTCTCCATTTTAACCAATGGGGACATTTAGATTCAAATAATTTAAATGACTTTGAGAGATTCCCAGCAGGTGGGCCTGGTATTGAACTTGGTCTCACCTGGTGGCAGGTCTCCTTGTCTCTCGCATGTGCAGTAGTGGCTTCTGTCGGTTGAACAGTGGAGGCCTCTCCAACTCGTTCCCCAGAGCAATGAAGGTCCAACTTTGATTTGTCCTAGGGAAAAAAATGACAACTGGTTGGCATTATTTATCATAGCCATTGGGAATGACAGTGACATTAAGAATTCCAAAATCAGTAAGGGAAGTGGAGCAGAGGAGCAGAAGCCTCGATGTGTAGAGACAGGAATTGTTTCCATGAGGAAAAACCTATAGCGTTCATCACAGATGTGAAAAAAGCCTAACTTGGCTCCATGTCTCCACATCCCCTGGTGACTGGACTTCTTGTTCTGTTCCTGTTCCCCTACTGGACAGTGATGATCAGGTGGCTGTGAAACCAGTGGACATGGATGCACAGACTGGGCAGGTGCAATGTACTATGCAGTGTGAAACATTTGGAGAAAAGGAGCAGGCCAGGATAACATGGGGCAGAACGTCAACAAAAACTATGCCATTAGTCCTCATGCTTCTGTTGGTCAGAGACATGGGCAGGGCCTGGCAGGAATGGCTGGCCTCTGCTCCACAGGCTGCTGGCTGTGTTGAACCACCTAAGCCAGCCTCTTCTTCACAGAAATGGCACCTCTGTAAGGCTGGCTTACCTGGCCAGGGGCTCCTGGAGGGCTCACTTGGGTCCTTTAACTAAGCCTTGGTTCAAGCTGTAGGTGGGATTCTGGGGTCTCTGTCACCCTGCTGTCTCCATTTGGCCTCTACCTGTGTCCCTTTGAATGGATTCTCCATCAAGACACACAGAAGTCCCAGGATCCCGTGCCTTTGAGTGGGACAAACCAGGATCACCTCCACAGCATTGGCTTAGAATGGGACAAACAGGATCATCTCCACAGCATTCTGGTCAGAGTGAGCCATGGGCTCAGCTTAGATTCAATGAGAGGGAACATACCCTACTCTGATGTGAGAGGTGGCATGTGTGTATAAGAGAGAGACGGAGACTTTGGGGGAGCTATATTTAAATATCAGCTACTGTAATTGTCTTAATCATTTTTTTGTCATCTGACTGATAGATAAAAATAATTTGACCCCTAAATCGAATGTCTTCTAGCCAAGAATTCCCTAAAGTCTGGAACCTTACCTGCTTTACTTAGTAATCAAGATAGAGTCTACCTGGAGAAAATTTAAAAAACTAATACACAGGGCAGTGCCTATGGCTCAAAGGAGTAGGCCACCAGCCCCAGATGCCGGAGGTGGTGGGTTCAAACCCAGCCCAGACCAAAAACTGCAAAAAAAAATTTTTTTTTAAATAAAATAAAAAACTAATACACATTGGAGGTTGCCCTGGATCTGGAATGTTATTTCTCCAGTCTTCACAGTGACTCTTTGAAGTCCATGAGGTACTTCCATTCTGCAGGTGCTAGAGACTCAGGAAAACTGTGTAGCTCCTAGGGTCATGGTTCTGCTGAAGGAAGATCTGAAACTCACGTTGGCCCAAGCTTAAGACATGTCTGATGAATGGGCCCTAGACCTTTGCAGCTCTCACAGGATGAAGGTCATACATTGTAGGCATTGTGTACCTTCCCAGGTTCGATGGCCTCATTGTGAGGATGTCCAGCTTCCTTGGCTGTATTTTGTACAGTGTCTTTACATTTGAAGCAACCCAGCCAGTGGTTTGGGTGGTCTTTGTAGTCAAACAGTTGCTGATGGATGCATTCTGCAAAAATCCTCTGCAACAGTAGCTGATGGGGTGACATGGAGAGGACAGTGGCCTGTTCTACTGCCCCTCACAGGCGCAGGAACTCCATGGGTGAGTGTGAGTTTTGGATCGACTCCTGGAGCCATCACACAACTGTGCAGGGAAGAACTTCTGCTCTTTGCTTGTCCTTCTATGGTGATTGGACAAATTAAGCATGCAGATGAGAATTCTATTTGATTTTCTTTTTCTCTATTCAGGTCACAATGAGCGATTTAGGAAAAAGTCTAAATCTCCTGCACTCTCTCTCAAATATGCAAATGAAGCGTAGTGGTGCATTTTCTCAAATATTTTCTGCAGATGCCAAATCAGCAGCTATGAAAAGTTGGATAATTACAGTAATTAATTTCTGAAAGGAGGTGGGGGAAACCTCATAACAGCAGGTGGAACAGTAAATCAAATGAGAAATGAGACCACACAAGAAAATGCTGAAGGAAAACGACAGCAGGGCTCTGCAGATTCAAGTGCAGGGAAATGAGCGGGAGTTTCAGTAGATGGCAGTGTTTCTAAAAAGATAGAAAGTGAGTTCCTGGCATCATTTAGGTCTGCAGGCCTGGTTCCTAACAACTCCCTACACTCTCACCTGCTTTACATTACTCACTTGGTCTTCCTCCCTCAGGGATGAGAAATTGATGGCTCTCCAAGGCACAGGTGTCATCCTAGTGACCACTACTTAAATAATCTTATGGGTGTTCTGTTCTGGTTTATTTCCAATTGTGGCCACATTACATTTGATCTGCGAATGACTTGGAGGCGTTTTTCTCCCTCCAAAATGCCAGCACTCTGAGCTGCTCTTGAAAAGAGATAATCCAGCTGTTTTTCTGCCTCTGGCATCATCACTGTGCACAAGGAAAAAATGGAATAAAGCTCAGCTCTTTTGGAGTTGACTTGGCCCCAGAAAGAAATTACTATTTGAGAAGAAAGATATTTTTCCTGTCTAGTATACTCAGCAGCCACGAGGGTCTTGTGGTAGGGATGGGGTCATGGGCTAGAACTCTGACCAGTGTTGGAAGTGCCCAAGTGCCACCCTCCTTCGTCCAGGGCTGTGGTCTTTAATCAGGTCTTATCTGAGGAGTATTTGCTGTGCACATGACAGCTGTGACTCAGAGGGTAGAAGGCCAGGTCTAGGTTAGCTGAGTCTGAGTTATGCATTGAGGCCAACCACGTGATATGCTTTCTTCTGTGAGTCACTATGAAACATCTACTATGTGCCTCTGGGGATTCAGAGACAAATGTCCCAGGAACTCCTAATCTGGGCCTGTAGGTGGGGGCAAGGGGAGCATGAAAGACGGTAAGGGACAGCCTGATGGGACACACAGAAGATCGGGTTTGGGGCTGCATGTTATCTATCAAATCATTTGTGCCTAAATTTGGAAAGGATGCCATTTTCTGGAATTAGCCTATATTTCAAACACAATGAACTAATCATATGGGTTTCAAATAACTAAAATATTGACAGTCTTAATAGCCCTGGATAGCATTGCAGAAGGGCAGGCTATTTGAAAAGAGAGCCATTTCCTCCAACACGGAAATTGGTAAAGTGGGATTCTTGCTTTGTTAAATTATAACACATTAGATATTACAAATATGTTGAATTTTCATGGTTTCTATGCTCTGTTCCACTGAGTCCCATCACCCAAATATTTCTATTATCCATGAGTGGAAAATCTTAGTCTCTAGTCAAAATCCAAGCAACTTCTCAGGGCAGCCTTTCAAATAGAGAAAATAGAGAGAATCTTCAAGGAGATGAAGAAGATCAAAAGCAGGCTATGATGGGTGGGAGCTGAAGTCAGACAGGAGGGGCATGGCCCAATTATCAGGTGAACTTGCTTCTTGTTCCTTTTATCATCATTACTTACATGACACATAGGCCATTTTCTTTCTCTATACCTTAGTTACAACTTGTTAGAGTTGGCTTGGGTTACAGAGTCAATGTCTCAGGGCCAGAGAGGTAATGGATGTGCCTAAATAGAGCCAGGGTCAGTGATACGGCCAGAAACACTGCCATCTACTGAAACTCCCGCTCATCATAGAAAGGGGTGAGGCCTGTGGCTAAAGTGAAATACTCATGCTGCCTAACTATGTCCACATTTAATTAAGAAGAAATAAAACAGAAGTAAAACCAAACTATGTCCACCAAAAGAAATACTATAGGCTATCAGTTTATGATCCATATGAGATCCTAAGCTCTCTTCTTCATGAGTGTATGATACAGTGTTAAAATCATGGGTTTTGTAGTAAGGCCTGGGTTGGGATGCCAGTCCTGCCACCCTGTAGCTATATGGCCTTAGGAAACTGATGTAACCTTAGAAGTCTTGGTGTTTGCATCTGAAAAATGGGCATAATATTTTCCTGTCGAGAGGAGTTGTGAAGAGCAGAGCTGTAGAGTTTCATACTCTTACTATATGGCTGTCAGAGGTTGCTCCACCACACCTCCCTTCTTTCTCTTTTAGTTTTGACTGTGTTCTTGGGAGTCTGGGTATATAGAATTCTGAAAGCATTAAAGGGAAGTTAATACATTTAAGGTATATTTCTGACTGACATTATACTATTGATAAATTACTAACAGGAAGTTGATATTGAACTGTATGTCATTATCTGCTTATGAGTCAGAAGACTGGGTGCTTTTTCCTGCCACTTCTGCACTGTGTCAGTCACCCAGGAGAAGCTCAGAGGGTAGCCAGCACAAAGCAGGGGTAGGAATTAACCATTGGATGGCAGAATGGAGACCATCTCACTTCCCAAATCAGCAAATAAAGGACATTTCAACCAAATCGGGACAGGTGACTAATCCAAATTTGAATAGCTCAGTAAACTCCTAGTCCTTTCAGAGTGTCTTTGGGAAGCAGACACTGGGCATCTCTGAAGAAATTTATCAGCTTGAGGAATGGATCAGAATCCATGGGGTCCAAGTTCCTCACAGATAATCCACCTGTGCCCCTATCTAAATGCACATTCATGCTGGGTGGTGAAGGAAAGAAGAGGATGTGTGAGTCTTGAGGGTTTTAGGGCAAGGTCAGTTATTGTCACAAGTGGACAGAGGATGCCATATAGTGAATTCCACTCTTTGAGGGTGGGTGAGTCTGGCAGCAGCTTGCAGTCCAGCTGGCGGGTCTGGCTCTGTGCTGGGGCATGGCCATGCCCACACATAGGTCTCCCCAGGAAGTTGGGACCAGGTGGTGAGACGCCCTGGCAGGCACGCTGTCCCCTGATCTAATGTCAGGGCCTGGTGTGAGTGTTGGATACTGATTTGGGTCAGGCCTGGGACCAGTTCTTGGAATGGGTAGCTCCATGGTCTGGGGCATCTGGTAGAGGCTAATTCAGAGACTTGAGGGGCTTCTCAGATCCACTGCACCAGATGACAAAGAGGGTGACTCCCCAGGCATCTCTGAAGAACAAAGTCAGTGCTGGGTCACCAGGCTCTTAGCTCTCTGGGACAGGCAACCTGAAGAGCTCAGGGCTGTGTACACAGCTGGGGATTGCCCCATGAGCTGGGGTAGGGCAGGTTTTGGCAGGAAGAAGAAGGAGCTCCTCTGCATGGCACCCAAGGGCCCTAATACTGTGACTCTGTCCCGTGACCCCAGCCTTTCCCTGGAAGCCTGAACCATTCCCCTGGCCTTCACACCTGCTGTCCCTTCTCCCAGGAAGGCCATTTCCCTTGCCTGTCCAGTTCTCTGTTCGCTATCCTTTAACAATGGGCACATCATGGTTTCTGACCATCCTGCCAGTGCTCTGCGTTAGGTGCGCCCCTGTGTTCTAGACTGGCCTGTGCTTGCACTGAGTGGGCAGCTGTCATATGTGGGGCAAAGAAAGGCATCAGGAGAACAGGGGTGAGGAGTCTTGGTCTCAGGCAGCAGCTCACAGAGTTGTGGGTTGGGGAGGAGAAAGGAGAGACAGATTGGCGGAGGAAGTGAACCAGCCATCATGCGGCATTTACCAGGACTGACAGACGAACACTGTGCTGACCGCAAAAGTCAGCAGAAGTTTCTCAGGGGAAAGGACCTGTGAATTGTCTTGTGAGTAATAAGTAGAAGCTCAGTAAAACTGAGCTCTGGGCATCGGTCAAAAAGGACATGGTATATTTAGCAAAGGGTGAGAGTTTCACTATGGCTGGGATGCAGGGTGAGCAAAAGGAGAGGGTGGGAAGAAAATTTGGGAAGAGAGAAACACTTTATAAATGTGCGATCATAGGTTCCTGCTACCAGGAAACATTGGCCACCATATGCATGCAATTTAGAAAAGAAGCAAAAGATTTGGAGCAGGCACCTACCTACCCACATGTATCTTGGTCTTAGTTACGAATCTGTCCAAGTGCATTGGGGAAGTTAGGTCCTCAGACAGGGCTTCTGCTGATTCCATGAGAACTGGAATATTTTACACCTAAATTACATCACAAATTCCCACGTCTACAAGGCCATATAGACACCACAAACAAGTGTATCAGACTATGGGACTGTGGACAATGGAAAGTTCATGCCCATATGATAATTCTAAGTAAGTGATAGTAAGACCATAAGGGCTTGGCAGTTAGAACATGCCTGTAGGCCTGTTTATCCTGAGCAGCTTGTTCACAGTCTTTGATAACTTAGAGCTGAGCTCCTTGAAAGTTTACCATCTTGCTTCCATGCTGGGGTCATGTTGATCTGGACCAGGAGATAAAGGGAGGCGGAGAGAAAGAGCTAAACATCCCCAGCTGGACAAGTTGGGCTTAAAGGCTAGACAGTTAAGTGGAGAAAGGAGAAAACTCCTTAAGGCTGCCCCACAAATCGTTCTGTGATAATTTGCCTTGCAAGTCCAGCCTGGTGACCTTGCTCTCTTACCACCGAGTTCTAATTGAACCACCATCCCCTTTCCTGCATTGGAAGTAATATGTGTTAGGAAAATCAATCCATTCATAGGGGGAGAAACCAGACTGGTTTCCTGCTACTGCTCATATTTTCACTAAAACACCATTTTACTGGAACCGACAATGAAAAAAAAACAGCACTTTTTATTCAAAACAAGGCAATATTGGTATTGACAGAGCTACAGTGATAATGAAGACGATCAATTTTCCCTCCTCCATTATGGGGTATTGAGCAAGTTTGGAGTAAACTTGTGGCATTGTTAGACAAGATCAGCATTTCTCCCTTACAAAAACTTTTTTTTTTTTTTTTGCATATTTAGGTTTTAAGTATTCATGCTATGGGGCAAAAAGAAGAAAGAAATAAAGAACCTCTCCCTAAATATCCAAAAATCCCAAAACCCCAAAGTCCCCAAAGCAATAAGTGAAGGGCTGATAATAAAAACTGGAAACTGTAGACATTTCTTTTTAATTCTTACTAATAATACATTGCGGTGCTGTAGTTTTTTGCCTCTTGGTTCATACAGACTGCATTTCAACTCTCACCCTAAATTGAAAGAGGACAGTTACCAAATAAAATAACCTAAGTTCTGGGAGAGGAGATATTCAAGGCAAGAGAGTGGACATTCCTCTTCTGATCTGAGGAGAAGGGAGGAAAGATGTGGGCTCAGATGGGTGAGGGAAGGGACCGTTGGGGTGTCAGAAGAAAGGTCTGGGCAAGGCAGCCGAGGAATTCAGGTGGATTTCCACATGAAAGAGTGAAAGTGATAGAATTGGAGTTATTTATTTATTTATTTATTATTTTGAGACACAGTCTCAAGCTGTCACCCTGGGTAGAGTGCCGTGTTGTCACAGCTCACAGCAACCTCAAACTCTTGGGCTTAAGCGATTCTCTTGCCTTAGCCTCCCGAGTAACTGGGAATACAGATGCCTGTCACAACACTGGCTACTTTTTTGTTGCAATTGTCATTGTTGTTTAGCAGGCCCGGGCCAGGTTCGAACCTGCCAGCCTTGGGGTATGTGGCTGGTGCCCTACCCACTGAGATACGGGTGCCTCCCAGAATTGGAATAATTTACTGCACATTTGTTTTGTCATCTCCACTTTTGATTTCTGGTCCCTGTTGGGTTACGTAGAGCTGGCTGGCCATGCAGACACTGTGTTTATAAGGGAAGGGCCATTTTCCCTGCAGGAGAATGCTCCTCCACAGTACTGATGTTATGTGCTCAGGCCCATGGCAATGTTGGCAAAATGGTGATGTTTCAGAATGGGAACATCCTGCTTGGAAGGGGTGGGCCCCTGAAAAATCAATCTAATGTGATTTAACCCCAGCTCCAGTTTTAAATTAGAAATGTTACTGATGACATCTTAGAGATAGGGATTTCCTGGAGTGCCACCGGTTTGAGGCAGAGCTATGGGAGCCATGTCTGGAAGGCAGGTAGGAGGACACAGGGGTGGGCTGTGTGACCCATCCGATGTTTTTAGAAAAATCTAGAAACTGATGATAGCAGTATAAATGTTTCCCCATAAGTTTTTTTTTTTTTTTTTTTGAGACAGAATCTTACTCTGCCACCTTGGGTAGAGTGCCCCGGTATCATCATAACTCACAGCAACCTCGAACTCTTATGCCCAAGTGATCTTCCTGCCTTAGACTCTGAAGTAGTTGGGACTATAGGTGCCTGCCACAGTGGCCAGCTAGTGTTTCTATTTTTTCGTAGAGACAGGGTCTCTCTCTTGCTCAAGACTTGCTCAGGCTAGTCTTGAACTCCTGAGGTCAAGCAATCCCCCTGCCTTGGCTTCCCAGAGTGCTGGGATTACAGGTGTGAGCTCTGCGCCTGGCCTCCACCTACATTTTAATTTTTGAAACATATGTGCTGCAAAACTGCTTTAGTAGCCCAGAGAAGAGCCCTATCTTATATATTTCTGTCTCTTAGTGATAGAAACGTACTCTGACTACCATGTGGAGAAGAGATGGTAGAAATGAGGTGATGCTGAGCACAAAGGGCAGGGTCAAAGTCAGGTGCTGCCCTTGCCTTGTAGCCTCCTGCTCTGGGCTCTGCTGCCTCGTCTGCAAAATGGGAGTGGGAATGGTATCTTCCTAATGGGCTCCTCACATGGATTGCCTGATCTATATGTGCCAAAATGCTTAAAGGGCCTGGCACATTCAAAATACCTGGGAAATAGTCTCATCCCAGGAAAAAACTTGGCCCTGCCAGTGGATGCCCGGCCTGAAGTGCCTGTGAAAGGTGTGAAAGGCTGCAGGGACCCTCACCACCCAGACGCTGCAAATTCTTTGCTAGTGTGGAAACTGTTTGCATGCTCGCCTGCTTACCTTCAGTTCCTGAATCCTTGGAGAGCAGAGACAGTGCCCTGTTCATCTTTGAATACCTAGAGCTTTACTCAGAGCTAGTTTATTCTGAAGCCAGAGGGGAGGAGAGGAAGCGGAGAGAGCTCCAGGGAGGCTTTCACAGGCAATGTGAGGAATAGAGGGTCTGGATGTGAAGAGACCAGACCCCTGTCCTCCTTAGACAGAGTGTTCAAATGGCACCCTTTGGTTCCTCCTGGCTTTCTTTTGGTGGGCTAGACAGTCTCTACTTTATCATACATCGATCTCTTTTGTTGGAATCACAAACTAGGGAAAAGTCATAAAATATGAAACGGATGGTGGTACCTCAGGTCAGGTTCCCCGGAGGTGGAGGCTAGACAAAGGATGGAGGTGTTAGGACTTGTCAAGGGAGGGCCAGGAGAAGGGGAGCAGGGGAAGGGGAAGGAGCTGGCAAGGATGCAGCATCAGCTGAATTCCAGCTTCTGCTGGAGCCATGAAGCCTTTACTTGTGAACTGCAGTCTCAAGGGAGCTGGCCTCATAGGTTTCAGACTGGTGTCTGCGTGTGTGTAGGCACGTGGGCACACATGCATGGGCAGTATGCAGGCACGAATGTGTGCATACATGTATCTGTATATGTAGATGTGTCTGAACACGTGTGCATGTGTCTATAGATGTGTGTGGCACATTTGTATGTATGTAGGGGGTTCCATAGCACCCATGCAGCGCTGTCCTCCAGAGAAGAAGTAGCGTGGTGTGTTTACCACCGCTCCCTTGCAGAAAAAGGTATGGGAGGACATCAACAGCATCTGAAGAAAATTCCTTTAAAATCTAACCTGTGTCCTTCTTACTTAAGATGACATCTTATACAACAATAAAAAAGGAATATAGATAGGCTGGATATGGTGGCTCATGCCTGTAATCCTAGCTATCTGGGAGGCCAAGGCAGGAGGATCTCACGAACTCACAAGTTTGAGACATGTCCAAGTAAGACCCGTCTCTACTGAAAATAGAAAAATTAGCAGGACATGGTGGCAGGCACCTGTAGTGTCAGCTGTTCAGGACGCTGAGGCAGGAGGATAGCTTGAACCCAGGAGTTTGAGGTTGTGTGAGCTTGGCTGACCCATGGCACTCCCATGGCACTCCAGTCTGGGGCAACAGAGTAAGATTCTGTCTCAAAAAGAAACAAAATAATGTGGACAGTTCTAAGAGTTTTTGTAAAGGGACCTCCGAGCCCATACAAACCATTTATGTATCTGTGGAGGGAATTCCAAGAGTTTGTCTTTTTATAAAGAAGGGACAATTGTGAAAGCGATATATTTGCTGTAATATTTACTGAGCCAACTCTGGGCCTTCTGTTCCAAGTGCTTCAGAGAACATAAAGAGAAGGAAGTAGAAGAAAACCAAATAGGGGGTAGGATAAGAGCACAGCTGTCCCGGTGACAGCAGGTGCTTATGACTGAGGGACAGACAAAGGACGCTGGAAGGGGAGGTGAAGGGGGATGACACATGGGCATCAGAGTGGTTCAACAAAGGCTTCTCCCTGCCTGGAATCTGTGGCTTTAGCCGGCCTGCCAACTTTGAATGTGGTTTGAGAAGTGCATGGTGAGGTCTACGGCTGCCATAGCCAGCATGTGTGTATGCAGGGGTGTGCATGTGTGTGTGTGAGAGCATGCGTGTATGTGGGCTCTTCTTTTAGGTTTGTTCTCCCAGGTTGATTCCACCTTTTGCACCGGGGTGCAAGCTCCAGCACAGGAACTGTCACTGCAGTGAAGCCAGCTGGGGGGTGGGGGACCCCTGGGGGTCACAGTCACCACCGGCACCACCGCTCCTCTATGTGGAGCTGTGAACTTGCACGACCAGCTCTTCCCATCTTCCAAGAGGGGCCACAAGGCTGGATTTTAATGCGAAATCTTCAAACTTTTCAGTGTTAGCAATAAATTTTGAAACTGTTTAAGCATCGTAGGGCGAATGCAGCGTGTCTGAACACCAGACCCGGCCCCACCAGCTGGTGTGCAGCCTCCATTTTGAGCATCTCCCTCATTAGTAGCTGACCCTGGAGCTAAGTCCTCCCATGCACAGGCCACCAGCCCCCTCCCCTGCCACACTCCCACTCCCTCCACCCCTGCAGGGGAGACAGGCTGTGGAAGAATGCCCGAGGCAGACAAGTGCAGCAGCACAGGCCTAGCTGGGAGTCCATCAGGGTCGCTCTGCCCTCCAGGTTCATAGCATTCCTTGGTGCCCTCTCAGCTTTCCCAGGAGATCCAGTGCTCCCTGGCCAGTCACATCCAGTTCCTGGTGAAATCGGAGAAGAACCGCCAGGTGGCATGTGAGGCAGGCTTGCTCAGGACCCTCATGGCCTCCTGCCACCGGGCCCTGGCCAACCGCAGCAACCCCCTGCACTCGCGCCTCATCAGGATCTTTGAGAAGCTGGGCTCCCAGGCCATCGAGCCAGACGTGTTAAGGTACTGAGTGCTGTGTCTGAAATATCACCGAGCCCGGCAGTGGTGCCCACTGTGGGGCAAGGGGTACAGGAAAGATGTCTCAGGGACAGGTGTCCTGATGCCCCCACACGGCCCTGTCCTGGCATTCAAGACTGGAAGTCCATGGAGCAGCCTTGGGTCTGTGCTGGGCAGTGTGTGGGAGCCACAAAGCAGACACGGCCCCTCCACAGAGCACATGGTGGGTAGGGCTTAAGGGAACTAAAGCCTGAGCTGAGCCCCAGGCCTGTGCAGTTCACTACACAGGGAGAAGAGGGAACTGGGCGTGGGAGGCTCTGCCGGGAGGGATGGGTGGACCTAGAGAGGGGCTTTCCTGGTGGCAGCCCATCCATTCCTGGAGAGGCACAGCAGGAAGGGAAGGTGGGTGGTGGAGATGTGGAGAAGGGGGAGCAGGTATAGGAGAGAAGGCAGAGGGAGGGCAAGGTGCAGGAGGGAGGGGAGGCTGCAGGAGGGAGGGGAGGCTGCAGGAGGGAGGGGAGGCTGCAGGAGGGAGGGCAGGCTGCAGGAGGGAAGGGAGGCTGCAGGAGCAAGGGGAGGCTGCAGGCAGGAGGGGAGGCTGCAGGAGGGAGGGGAGGCTGCAGGAGGAAGGGGAGGCTGCAGAAGTGAGGGGAGGCTTCAGGAGGGAGGGGAGGCTGTTGAAGGGAGGGGAGGCTGCAGGAGTGAGGGGAGGCTGCTG
>CAUYRH010131165.1:0-15239 GCA_963574655.1 Perodicticus potto | reverse complement strand
CTGTGGTGGTTTTAATGTCTCCTTTTTTATTTCTGATTGAGTTTATTTGAATTCCCTCCCTTCTTTTCTCAGTTAATCTAGGAATTATCTTTTCAAAGAACCAATTTTTTGTTTCATTAATCCTTTGTGTTGTTTTTTGTTTTAATTTCATTTAGTTCTGCTCTTACCCCTTGTTTTTTCTTTGTTATTACTGATAGCTTTGGGTTGATTGGTTCTTGTTTTTCTAGTTCCCTGAGATGTAACATTAGGTTGTTAATTTGTTATCATTTAGTCTGTTTGATGTGGCATTTCAAACTATGACTTGCCCTCTTAGAACTCCTTTTGATGTATCTTAGAGATTTAAGTAGATTGTGTAGCCATTGTTATTAAAATAAAAAACTGTTTTGATTCTCATTTTGTTTTCATTGTAGACCCCCAAAGCATTCAGGATCAGGTTATTTTCTACATATGAGTATATTTTTACAAATTCCTCTTAGAATTGATTTCTAGTTTTATTCCACCATGGTCTGAGAAGATACATGGTATGATTTCAATTTTTCTAAATTTATTAGTACTTGTTTTGTGGCCTAATGTATAGTCCATCTTGGAAAATATTCTATGTGCTGATGAAAAGAATGTATATTCTGTAGTTTTTGTTCTTTAAATGTCTGTTAGGTCCACTTGTTCTGGAGTCTTGTTTATGTCCAGAGTGTCTTCATTGATCCTCTGCCTTCGTGATCTCTCTAGTTCTGTCAGTGGACTGATGAAATCCCTCACTATTATTATGTTGCTGTTCATTTTATTTCATTACTCTAGTAGCATTTGTTTTATGAATCTTGGATCTCAAGTGATAGATGCATGTATATTTAAGATTCTTATATCTTCTTGTTGAATTGATCCTTTTATCATTATCTAATGACCATTTTTGCCTTTGTTTTACTATTGTGGATTTAAAGTCTGTTTAATCTGATATTATTATAGCTACTATTGCTTAGTTTTGGTTTCCATTTGCAGAGGATGTTTTTTTTCACCCCTTCACCTTGAGTTGATGAGACTATGAGTCAATTGGTTTTCTTAGAGATAGCAGGTATTTGTGGGTTTTTAAAAATCAATTGTGTCAATTTAAGTGGGACATTTAGATTGTCTACATTCAAAGATAATATTGACAAATGAGATAGAGTTCCAGTTCATGTTGATTGTTAGCTAGTTGCTTTGTATTTTTCTTTATGTTACTATTTTATGAGAGCTGTGAGTGTTTTCACACTGGTGAGTATTCGTCATTCTTTTCAGTGTTTATAGCACTTGTGAGCATTTCTTGCAGAGGAGGTCTATTGAGAAATTCCCTTAGTGTTTGCTTGTTTGGGAAAGATTTTATTTCTTCTTCATTTATGAAACTTAGTGTTTACGGACGCAAACTTCTAGTCTGATATTTATTCTGTTTAAGAATACTAACAATGGGACCTTAGTCCCTTCTGGCTTATAAAGTTTCTGCTGAGAAATCTGCTATTAGTCTGATCTAGGTTTTCCTTTGTAAGTTATTTAATGCTTTTGTCTTCCAGATTGTAGCATTCTCTCCTCACTTTGCTTTTGGCTATATCAATGATGGTGTGCCTTGTTGACATCTCATTTGCAATAAATCTTCCAGGAGTTCAATGATGTTCTTATATCACAATGTCTAAATCTCTAGCAAAATAAGGATTTTTCCCCCCATTTTTCTCTCAAATAGGTTTTCTATGCTTTTTGCTTTTTCTTTTCTCTCAGAAATACCTATGATTCCTATGTTTGTATGTTTTACATAATTTCCTATTTCTTGAACAGTTTCTTCATTTCTCTTGATTATTTTTTTCCTTATTTTTGACTAAATGACTTAATTTGAAATGCTCTTATTCAAGCTCTGAAATTCTTTCTTCTGCTTGGTTTAGTCTGTTATTAAAACTTTCCACTGTATTTTGAAATTCCCTAAAGGAATCCTTCATTTCCAGAAGTTCTATTATGCTCTTTTTAAAAATCTCTATCACTTTAATAAATTTTTCATTCAAGTCCTGATTCTTTTTTTTTTTTTTTATTGAGACAGTCTTACTATGTCACCCTCATTAGAGTGCTGTGGTGTCACAGCTCACAGCAACTGCAAACTCTTCGGCTTAAGCGATTCTCTTGCCTCGGCCTCCCAAGTAGCTGGGACTACAGGCACCAGCCACAACACCTGGTTATTTTTGTTGTTGTTATTGTTGTAGTTGTAA
Source organism: Perodicticus potto (assembly GCA_963574655.1). Classification (NCBI taxonomy): domain Eukaryota; kingdom Metazoa; phylum Chordata; class Mammalia; order Primates; family Lorisidae; genus Perodicticus; species Perodicticus potto. The sequence goes on along the minus strand of CAUYRH010131165.1, from coordinate 13,020 downwards.
TTGTTGTTTGGCAGGCCCAGGCTGGGTTCGAACCTGCCAGCTCTGGTGTATGTGGTTGGAGCCCTAGCTGCTGAGCTGTAGGCACCAAGCCACAAGTACTGAATTCTTGTTTCTTTGTGTTGGTTTTCAACTTTTTCATTAATTACATTGAGCTTATTTGCAATCCGTATTTTGAATTCCATATCTGACATTCAAACATTTTATTTTGGTTGAAGTCCATTGCTAAAGAGCTAATGTGATCGATTAGATGTGTTATTTCCAGAGTTCTTATGTCTTCTTATCTGGAATCAATTCCTTCAGCTCAAAAGAGATAACTTTGCAGATCACCTGCAAAATTTTCTTTGGTAGGAACTCAGTGTACACAGGAAAATTTATAATACTGCCTTTCACCTCATTCACATAGGTACCCACTCTGTTGTTGCTGGCAGTTTGGGTCAGTTGGACCTCAGAACCCTAGGAAAGTGTTCAGTTGCCAGTGATGGTGGATTAGGTTAGGTAATCTTTAGTTCACAGGCCCCTGATCAGACTAAGACATGAGTCCTGACCAGACTAAGATTGAGTTGTCAGACTTGCACTCAAGTCTCCTTGAGTTTAAGTATAGCTGTGATAATGAGGGGTGGAGGAGCTCTCTTGCTCCGGAAGAAAGCTTAGGCAGGAAATGGCAGATGCACTGTGAACCTGTAATGGGAGGGGTGGACCTCACTTAGTGATGAGGCAGGAAGGTGTAGGACACATAAGTCACACAACTCTCTCCTGACAATCACAGTAGTCTCTGTTGTTTGGGGGCACAAAAGCACCCAGATTCACAGCTCAAACTCTGAGCCAACTGCAGCAGAGGTAGTGGTAGTAGGCAGACTGCTAAGTACACTATGTGCAGGGCTCCCAGACAAACTGTGAGCTGTGGCCTGCATGTTCCAGTAGGGGTGGTGTGGTTGTGTCAGGGACTTGCTCTCAGGGTAAGTAAGCTCCTCACAAAAGAGGCAGGCAGCTCAGGGGGAGGACTGCTATCCCTGTCCTCCCTCTGAGGAGGTGGTAGCTTTTGTTATTAGGGCACACAAAAGTGTTTGTTTGTTGCATCACTTCAGAGGGAAGAAAGTGAGCCCCAAGGTCCACGGAATCCTAGATGTGATAGGTGCTCTATCAGAGGCAGGGTTGCTGCTCCCAAGGGCCATGACTTAATCATCCCTTTGTGAAACCCTAGCCAGCCCCAAGAAGAAGCAACCCTACAGCCATGGCTGCCTCATTATCAATGGACAGAAATGGGGGGGAAGAGGGAAGGAGGAGAAGGCCCCAAATGGTAGGGAGCATTTCCACTGGGAGGGGCATAGACAATCATGAGCCAGGGGCTCTATGGTGCAAAAGACTGAATGTTCCACCTTCCCCAGTCCTTAAAAGAGTTGGTGGCTCTTCTTAGTTACCTTGAGGCCACCTGCCCTATGGGCCAGAATTCCAGTAATACTACTGCCCTCCTATGGTTCTTTGTTCCTTTGTGGTTGTCACAGTACAAGCAGGTGCTGGGGGAATGTTCATGTTTGATACAGTGACAGTGTTTGACCTCTATCCTGCTACAACTTCCCCAGCAGGATAGAGGCACCCACATTACACAGGCAATAAAACACTCACTGTCTTAGCTGGAGTTTGTGGTGAGGGGAAGCAACTCTACATGGGCCCACAGCCCAGTGCTCTGCTCCCAAGAAGCTCTCAGTGTGTTGGTAGTAGCAGCACCTAGAACCAAGAGATTTTTCCCCGAGGGGCTACAGGTGTGAGGGGAGGAGAAGTAAACACTCCCACCTACCTTTTCTCCCAGGCTCCAAATCCTTCAGGGGTCAGTCTCAGCCAAAATTTTTCTCCTTTTTATTTTGCTCCACAACTGCTTCTTGTATGATCTCTGATAAGAGTAGGTTCTGACACATTTCCTTCAGTATTCTACCTGGGCTATGCTTTCTCACCTGAATTTTTTTTTATGTATTTGAGACAATCTGGCAACCAATGTCTCTTGTTGGCCATCTTGCCCCTTCCCATGCTATCCAGTTCAGTAAGGAAAAGGGTATCAGCAGGCAGCCTGCCTGTCTCTACTACCTTACTTACTTCTATACCCTGAGTGAGGGCTATCATTTAATTGTGTCCTATCTACATACAACAAGTTGTTAGCTCTTTTATTTAGGGAAGTGGCTTCATAGCGTGATAAAGGGACTGCCAAGGAACATCCTACATTTAAGAAAAGCCAACAACCCAAAAGTGAATAACCAGAACAAATAAGTCTACATTGGAGGCAGATAATTTAGGAAAGAGAAATATTAAAAATTCTAATGAATATTTTTAGGGATATTTGGGAAGAGGTTGTGTCTACAAAATGAAAATTCACCTGCTATGAAAAAAGAGTAATCAGGGTACAAATAAGAGGAACATAGAAATTCCATTGAACATTCCGTTGTATGTATATATCATATTTTGTTTATTTATTCATCCATCAATGAATACCTAAATTGTTTTTACCTTTTGGCTATCGTGGAAAATACTGCTATGAATATGAGTGTACAAATATCTATTTGAGACTTCCTTTTAGTTCCTTTGGATATATATTCAAAAGTAAATTGCTGATTCATATGTTAGTTCTAGTTTTAAATTTTTGAGGAACTCTCATACTGTTTTCTATAACAACTAAATCCTTTTGTATTCTGACCAACAAAGTTCAAGCGTTCTGATTTCTGCATATCCTCACTAATACTTGCTATTTTCTGTTTTGTATTTGTAGCCATCTAATGGCTATGAGGTACTATGTCACTATGGTTTTGGTTACATTTCCCTAATTGTAAGTGGTATTGAGCATATTTTCATATGCTTATTTGCTATTTGTATAACTTTATTGGCAGAATTCCTATTCAAGGGCTTTGCTCCTTTTTTAATTGGGTATTTTTATTGTTGCTGTTGTTGTGTTATAGGAGTTCTTTACATATTCTGCATATTAACTGTATATCAGATATAAGTAGAGAAAATACTTTCTCACATTCTATAAATTACCCTTTCACTTTGTTTATTGTGTCTATTGATGTGCAGAAGTTTTTAATTTTGATGCAGTCATAAAGAATTACTTTGAACCTAAAATTCTATATACACTTAAAATATCAATCATACTTGGAGACAAAACCAAAATTTAGATCCACAGAGATTCAGATAATTATCCACTAGTCTGAAAATACTTAAAATTTTATTGTCAAGTAGCATGAATTTGGGAAGAGGAATGTCTTAAGAAGCAGTAGAATAATATAAGGTTATACTGGAAAGAAATCCCCAGGATACAGGTACAGCAGACCCAGTAAGTAATAGCATGGTTAAGAAACTGTATGATCTTAGTTACATGGTAATGAAAATACAAGTTTTTTTTTTAACCATCAAGAAAAAGAAACAGTTCCAAAATTATGTATATGAAAATCATAACTTAAATATGAGGCAAACTAATATGTGGCTTTATGTTAAGCAACTGACATGGTGTAAGAAAAGAATACCAGTTCAATCTTGGCAATTGGAGCAGTATTGCTACTTTGCAGATTTTTAGTGCTAAAGATTTTGATTTTGTGACATATATTTACATGTCTTTATTGTATAGTTATGCTTCTTGAGTCACAAACAAATAAGATTTATGTTAGTCATAACAATATAGATATTTTTATTGGATTTTGTTTTCCGGAATCATTTCATAGTAAACTTAATTATAGTAATGGCACAGCTGACAGAGAACTATGAGGTGGAGGAGGGATGAGAGGTGGAGACAAGAGTAGTAGAGGCTGAATTTCTTATTCTGTGTAGTGAAAAGTCAGCATCTAATATGTAAAGTAGCCAGATCACTAACTAGAGGTTTAATGGCATTATAAAGTTACAATGCAACCAATAAAATAAGTAAAACTAAGAATATAAATGCTAACAATTAGACAGGAAAGAGGATTGTGTGACATTTCCCATCTTCAATGACAGAACGTTAACCAGTTAATAAGTCAATTGGCTAAAATATAGAGATATAAATGTATATTTTTCAAAGGTTATCCCATAAAGTATCTGAGTCAAAGTTATACACAGTAGTTTCGAAAACATCAGATTCTTTTGCTACACTCCTGATCACTGTGGACTGAGGCCCAGTAACCTGCTTTTTAAGGAAGCAATAACCTTTTCAGATATTTGTTATGTAGACAGAAATTTGAGAACCCCTGATTTAGAGTAATGATAGAAAAAAACACAAAAAATAGAAAGTAAAAATTGTTCATTACTACTGGACATTAGGACTTGGTGGGGGGTGGCACAAATGTTGGAAGGCAAAAAAATTTTAACCTTTCCTTTTATTTCCTTCTGTATGGTTTGAATTTTTATTCCCATATGTAAATGTCATATTTATATTATGATTTTTAAAGATAGTGTCTCACTCTCTTGTCTGGGCTATAGTGCAGTGGTGTCATCCCAGCTGTTTATAACCTCAGACTCCTGGGCTCATGTGATCCTCCTGCCTCAGTCTCCCTAGTAGTTAAGACTACAGGTGCATGCCACTACACCTGGCATTTTTTTTTTTTAAGAGATGGGGTTTTTCTTAGGTCGGTCTAGAACTCCTGGCTTGAAATGATACTCCCACTTCAGCCTCATTTATAAATTTAAAAAGTGAAGATATAGGTGAATTTTTGTTGTCTTTACTGAGCCCCCTCACTTCATTCTCAGATTATTAGAAGACATGGGAACCGCTTGATGAGTACCCAGTATATGTTCTTCAGTCTTGACTCTGAGTCAGCTTTGAGAATCTGGGTGCGCCCTGCTATTAATGATAATGATATTTGTAGCTCCTCAGTTATCTATTAGTTATCTCTGTAATGTCTGGAATGGCATGTGTACATAGTTCATTGAGAAAGAGAGAGATTGAGAGTTGTAAAATGACTTTCAATATACTCTGAGTCTAGAAGCTGGAATAAGATGGTTTTGAACTATTCCCATAAAGCCCTAAGGGTCTACACAAAGATACCTTTATTGTTGTGTCCTATGCCATTTTTCTTCACTCCAAAGTGCCCTTAGTTTCTTCTATCTGCCTATCCTACCACCATGTTTTTGGTTCCATCCTCAAGCGTAGCTTTAATTCGTCTAATATTATGTATTGCTGGAACAGAGCTTCTTTCTATTCATTAGTGTAAAACATTTACAAGACAGCACACAGTTTTCTTTTGCTAATATTGACCATATCTTATCTTCCAATTTCTGTGCCTTACCTCACTAATAAAATTTATGCCTCTTTATCTTACTAAAGACCTCATCCCATCGTGCACTATAATAAGTGCCATGTGTTGAATGTTGACTATGCTATGTGCTGTTCTAAATGTTTTATAGGCATTATTGCCCTCTATCCTCACAGCCGCCTTAAGAAGTAAAGAAAGGTGTTAGTTTCATCTCGTATTTGAGATAGAGGGGCCTTAGAGACTTTTAGTGACTTGCACAAACCTACACAGCTAATTGAAATTTAGGTCCATCACCAGAGTCTAAACTCTTTTTTTTTTTTTTTTTTTTAGAGACACAGTCTCATTTTGTCACCCTCGGTAGAGTGCCATGACGTCATAGCTTGGCTTAGATCTTAGGTGATTCTCTTGCCTCAGCCTCCTGACAGAGCTTAAATTCCTAACTTCAGCAACATTCTTTGCCCCTAATTAGTCATTAGGCCACCTCACTTGTACTTATCCCCATAACTTCGGCCCCCACATAGATTTAATCCATACAGATGTGTGTAGCTCAAGACCAGCATTATATTAGAACTTGAGAGGCTCACATAAAGGGATTAGACTTCCCTTATTTGTGTGAGGAAGTGGGATTCCTTCTCTTCCCTACCAAAACAGAGTTATAGGAGCATATAGTATTTTAGCAAATGCTCTAAATTTTAAGGAATATAGGTCTGGTGAGACAGTTTCAAAAGGGCTTTGGATTCAGATAATCTTGAATTTAAATCTCAGTTTGTCCCTTATTATTAGCTTTGAGACTCTAGGCAAGTTGCATGAGCTGATTTTCCTGTACTCATGTGAAAAATGAGACAATACTGTTATATTTAACTTAAGTAACAACCATGAGGTAAAGTAGAATAAAACTTCTAGCTTGATACTTGCCAAATTGAGGTTGTTAGAATTACCATCATCATCATCATCATCACAGATACTATTGCTGAGTCAACAACAACTATTTTTCTGTTTTTTGTTGAGACAGAGTCTCACTTTGTCACTCTAGGCAGACACAGCAGTGGGGTCATCATAGCTCTCAGCAACGGCAAACTACTGGGCTCAAGCAATTGTCCTGCCTTAGTCTCCAGAGTAGGTGGGATTATAGGTGCATGTCACCATGCTCAGCTAATTTTTTTTTCTATTTTTTTGGTAGAGAAGTCAGGCTGGACTTGAATTCCTGATCTCAAGCAATCCTCCCACCTCAGCCTCCCAGAGTGCTAGGATTACAGGCATGAGTCACTGTGCCCAGCCAGCAGTAACTTTCTTTATTATTTTAAAAATATATTTATTGAAATATAATTTATATACCACATAATTCATCAGTGGTTTTTGATATGTTACATAATTTATCAATGGTTTTTGGTATGTTACATTAATATTTTAAAATTGTGGTAAAACTATATATGTATAAAACAAAGTTTGACATTTTAAGTATTTCTAAATGTCTTACACAATGGTATTAATTATATATACAATGTTGAACAATAGATAATGATCTATTTACAAAACTTTTCATCACTTCAAACATAAATTCTATAACTATTAAATAATAACTTCCCATTTTCCTTTCTCCCACCCCTGTTAAGCTTTAATCTACTCTCTGTCTATAAATGTATCAATTCTAGGTATCTCATTCATACAAGTGGAATTATACATTTGTTTGTCCTTTAGTGTCTGGATTATTTCACTTAACATAATATCTTCAAGATTTATCCATGTTATATAGCATAAATCAAAACTTATTTCTCTTTTGTGGCTGAATAATAATATTCCATGTGTGGGTATACTACATCTTGTTTATCCATTCTTCTGTCAGTGGACACTTAGGTTGTTTCTACCTTTTGGCTATTATAATAATGCTGCTATGAGCATAGGTATACAAATATCTCTTCAAGACCCTCCTTTCAATTCTTTTGGGTGTATATCTAGCAGTGAAATTGCTAGGTGATGTGGTTATTCTATGTTTAACTTTTTGAGGAACCATCAAATGGTTTTCCGTAGTCGCTATACCTTTTTATATTTCTACCAGCAACACATTAGGGTTCCAGATTTTCCATAATCTCACCAATACTTGTTATTTTCCATTTTTTTAATTACAGCCATTCTTGTGAGCATGAAATGCTTCAGTAGTAATTTTCTAATCCAGAATTTTTTATAAATATGAAATGTGACTAAGGCAATAGACAATGGGAATAGAAAAATACTTTTGGATATTGTACTCAATCCTTAGGTCTAAAGAGACTGTTTGTGGAATTTTCCTGTACTATCCAGACAAAAAGATAGTTTTCTTGTGTCTGCAAGATTCTTAGAGAACAATTTCATTGCCAAGAAGCTGCCTTAATTTGTAATGTTTTCAGTAGGCCACATGTATTTGCAAGTAAATAATCACAGCAGATAATTAAATAAGCTTTACAGATGAGGCCCAACACAGTAGTACAATAAGCAATCACTTTTTAAAAAATTGACTTAATACATTGATTAGAGGTTTGTGGAACTGATATTTAAAATAAAAGATTCCTGCAGAGACAAGCTTATGATAGTAGGTGCCAGAAGAATACCTGAAGCAACCTGAGAAGGATTCACTACATGATTAATAGAGCTTCAAAATCTAGCACAGAAATTAAATATATGTTTATATGATACCTTTTCTTTTTTTATTATTTCACTTTCTTATTTTCTTTTACCTTTACATACTCTTCTGTAACATGGAGAATACAAGCCGCTCTGTGTGGATGTATTGGGTTCACTTCATGTCAAATCAATATTTATCTGCCTCATGGCACAGAAAAAGTGAAAGATAATGATCCAGGGTGCACTCTCACTGAAACAAAGAATAGGCACTGAGGCCATAAAGGTTGTGACATTTTCTTGTCTTGCCAATATGGCAGGAACTGAGGACGGTCATCCTTAGTTATTTCTAGAAACATTGGCAAAATATCTGTTTCTATGAAGCTAGGGATTTTTTCCCAAATGTATTTGGCTACTGTTAAACAGACACACATACACAAGCAAACAGATACAGCTAATCTATCTAATACTGTGTAAAGTTTTCTAAACAGAGCTATCTGAGGCTATAAATGAATGTTTACATAAAGTGAACTAGGATCTTGATTTGGAGTGGTACAGACTAGTTTTTTGAGCACCAACTTAGGATGTAAAAAATACTTGGTTCTACAATTTTGCTAGGTGACTCTGAGTAAGACATTTAATTTCTCTTATTTTCCATTTTCTAATCTGCAATAGAAAGATTACAACATCTACCTCATAATATAATTGTGAGAATTTTATGAGTCACTATTACTGTGTGTAAGTTTTAGCATTATGCCTCACAGTTCCTCTAAGTGCTCAATAATAATAGGATAACTAATATTTATTATTAACTTTTATCATAATGGCTCAATAAACAATACCTATTATCATAATTTTATATGTGTGGGAAATACTTATCAAATATCACACACTGTGATATTATTTTATATAAATACAAAATATTAATAAATATAGTACTAAAAGTTAGTTATGGTGACCTTTATTACTTGGAGAAACTGGAGTGGAAGAAATATTTTACTCTGATGTGTTGAGAGCCACCCAAGGATGCAATGAGTCAACTCTGGGATTCAAGTGTTCTCTGGAATGCTTTTAAGCATGGGTGATGACCAGTTGGTAGGAACATTGTGGAAGATATTTAAACACAAATGATTGCCAAATTCTCTTTCAACTCTGAGAACCAATACATTCCTATTTCCACCAATCCCTTGATATCAACAAGGATTCTCCATCCTTCATTAACAGGACAAAAAGTTTAGAAAATTTTATCCCAAAACCTTCCTTTGGAAGAGCTATAGCAAGAACTAGATTAAAGTTTGTTCTGATTGGTGGAGACTAGACTCTCTTGGGCTCCTTGGATGTCAGGCATAACTTGATCTGTTTCCTTTTTACTACAAATGGGTTGTGTTTACTTCCTATTCCAAGCTGAAGTTTCTCAACCCTTGATAGGTAGATAAAATATAGTTGTATTGCTAAGGAAATGAGGCAAAGAAAACACCCACACAATAGTCATTTGTCATCTTCTATCCTGGCTGAAATAAGCCAAGAGACAAACAGCAAAATATCAAGCTAAAAATCTTTAAAGGATAAGTAATGTTGGAGCTATGATATCCTTTCTCATTTTGTCTGAGGCAGAGTAGAACAGTAGCTGATGTAATAATAATTTTCAGTTAGAGTAAGAAGTGCAGAGATGCATCAAAATATTAACACAAAGCTAATTAACTTTTAGGAGCTTTATGATTTCAAAGGAAGGCATAATTTCATTTTCATTATAAGCCCCCAAACCCCAGTTATTGTTTTGGCAAACTTATTCCAATATTTCCTTATAGGATAGGATAATTATTACAACAAATGTTTTTCAAGCAATTTAGTACCTGTTTTGAATTATTTTGTGGGCACTGTGTCCAAAAGGATAAGATGTATCCCAAATCCTCAGGCCTTTATAGTAGTCCAGGGCTTAGGAATTAAGACACAGTAGGCATTCAATTCAGGTTTAATCTTGACATGCTGCATACTCTCTGAATAACCTTGAATAATGTCTTTAACTTCTCTAAGCTTCCATTTTCTCATATTCAAAATAGGGATAATAATATCTACTTAATAGTGTTGTAAGGTTTAAAGGAAATAATGCATGTAAAGATGAGACTATATCATATCTAATGTGTGTAGTCTTAGGTACTTCTTAACCTCTTAGTGGGCAAATTTATTACTTCACCTTCTCTGTCTCAGTTTCCTTATATGTTAAGTAGCAATAATAATTTTATTAGTGGTGCAAAGTTGTTATATGTTAAGTAATATATGTAGAGAGCTTAAAACAGTGTCCCCAAATAAGAGATGTCTATACTTATTGCCATTGTGTTATAATTATCATTACCACCACCACTGGAATTTTTGAGAAATAGGTTATCCAGTGTTGGGAATCTAGTGGACCCCAACCTGGGACAGTGATCAGCAAGGGAGATGGTGCTAGGGAGATTAAAAAACTTACAGCAAACTTAGTATATAAAATCTGGAAGCCTGGAAGGGCACACATTGTTTCATGTGCCAGATGGCAGCCTGAAAACAATGCAACAACCTGTTCTGCATCTCAAGAATCTTTTTATTGGGTACCATAACAGAGTACCCATTAAAGAATGCACAGCAGTCAGTAGTTAGCAGTCAAGGTTAAAAATGAGAGAGGGGAGATTATAGCCCCGGGAAGGTTGGGTAAAGGGTAAACAGGGACATAGGGTAATGGAATGTCAGAAACAGCCAGATAATATATACAGGGAGAAGAGAAACGGGGAAAACAAGTTTTGTCCCTTTGAGCTATCTTAACTTGCCTAACTTAGCTCATCTGTACTGCTGAATCCCCACACATGGATAGTCACATAGATATTCCCCTGACTGGGCACTCTACCTTGAGGTGAAAGGTCCATGAGGAATTCAACCTGCCTGCTTCCCACAATATGGAATGGTCAAGAAGTAGGGCTTGAACTTATTCTTAAAAGATGGGAAAATTTTGATTTAGATGGAAAGAAAGTGGTGGGGAAAAAGTGAGTAAAACTCTGTAGATATAAATAGACATAGCTGTTCTTGGGAATAGCCTGATTAGAGAAGTCAGGATGTCTTGGTAGGAAACAATGTCAGGTCACTAATTAGGGGATTAATTCTAGACAATCCAGGATTAAGAGTTAGACAGAGAAATTCAAACTTAATTTTAATTTTTTTGATTTGTTTTTATTTTTAAAATCCAAGGCCCTTTCTTAACCACCATACTCTGAGGTAAGTCTGTTGAAGAAACACGAGGCAATCCCAAAAACTCTACCCATTTCAGAGTGATCCAATACTTTTATTCTTTAAAATAGTTTTTAGGTGTTTAAAACTGCCTTAGCTGTGGAAGACTGCTCACGGTTCATTAATTCAAAGAATTAGAAACTCACTCAAACTGACTTAAGCAAACAGAGAGTTTTCTGAAAGGGCATGGCATGCCCTTTCCTCTCACCAACTCTTCAAGGTTAGGAGACAGAGAGTTAAATCTTGTGGGGACTGGAACCTGAAAACCATAGACCTTGTCACACCCTTATCTCTTTGGTGCCTCAGGATTTATATCTGTTTTTCCTCTGGACAGCCACTTCATTTTTCTGATTCTATTTACAGATCAGCTTTCTCTACAAGCTCATAGTTCATAGCTCTACCTGAACACGAACTTGAATGTGTTTATGATTTAGTTACCAAGATGCTAACTCTAATTCTGATTTACATATCCTTTCTGTTCAAGTGCCCACCATCTCTGTTTGAATTCAACACAGAGAATCTGAATTCCCATGCTCCAGAGAAAATTCAACTGGGTGGACCAGCTTAGGTCAGGTGTCTACTTTTAGTCTAATTATCCATAAGCAGAGATTTGAGTCATATGGCATATTAAAATTAAAGATTAAGAAATAAGACAATGATTAGAAAAGTGAGATTTTGTTTTGGTTACATATCTGGGTTGGGGTTGCAGTAGGCTAGCATGAACTATGTGAAACTTGGGTAGAGACTTTGTCTTATTCATCATAGTCTTTCATCGTTCCACATATGGTAGGCACCCAAACAAATTGTTTTGGTCTGAATTCTCAATAGAAGTAGAACCAATAGGATATGGACAGATAGATAAGAGAAAACTTATTATGGTAATTGGATCATGTGATTATGGAGGCCAAGAAGTTCCAGAATCTTCTATCTGCAAGTTGAAGAAAAAGGAAAACTTGTAGTATCATTCAGTCTACACTGAAAGCCGGAGAACCAGGCAGGAGAATATAGACATCTCAGTTCAAGAAGAAAGAAAGAATTTTCTCTTTCTCTGCCTTTTGCTCTAATGGTTTTCTTTCTTTCTTTTCTTTCTTTTTTTCTTTTTCTTTCTTTTTTTTTTTTTTTTTACTACATTTACTGATTCAAATGGTAATCTCTTTCAGAAACATAAGCAAACCCATAGTAATGTTTTACAGATATCTGGGCATCCCTTAGTCTAAATTAATACATAAAATTAACCATCACAAAAATGTTTATTGCATTGAATGGACACTGGTAAAGAAGGAATGTGTCTAGAAATTCTTTATCTCTTTACTACATAACATAGGTACACAGCACAGCCTTTGCATTAGTTAGTGTCACACTCAAAATTAATGTCATATAAATTGCTTGAGTGATAAAGAAGGCCCAAGCCAAATCCACAAGTGCTTTGCAATTGATTTCTTTAAAGGAGTGGTCTACAGAGTTTGAAAATTCCAACTTTCAAATTCCTTGTGGAGAACAGTCTTAGAAGTACATCCACAATCAAGATTTACTGTATAGTTGCAATTAAGGCTAACAACAGTCTCATTTGATTAAGTAGAAAATCATTTAGCCTGACCATTTCTTCATTTCATACAGTTTTCACTCCTCTTACAATTTGTCTATGGTAGAAATAGTTTATGAACTAGTTAATAAAAGCCAATTTAAACTCCAGTAAGATTAGCCCACATAACAAAACCCCAAAACCAGAGATGTTGGCATGGATGTGGAGAAAAGGAAACACTTCTACACTGCTGGTGGGAATGCACATTAATACGTTCCTTTAGGAAGGATGTTTGGAGAGTACTTAGAGATCTAAAAATTGACCTGCCATTTGATCCTATAATTCCTTTACTAGGTATATACCCAGAGGACCAAAAATCACATTATAACAAAGACATCTGTACCAGAATGTTCATTGCAGCCCAATTCATAATTGCTAAGT
>CAUYRH010131164.1:0-10534 GCA_963574655.1 Perodicticus potto | reverse complement strand
GATTAAGAAAATGCTATGAGGGCTATCTCTCACAGTACGATCAAAATGTTTCTGATTGTATATGAAGCACATTCTGCCCTATGATTGCACCAATGTACACAATTATGATTTAATAAAATTATTAAAAAAAAAAAAAAGAAATGGACTGACCAGAGACACAGGTATCAGGGAAATCGAGCTATGAAGTACTGGGAATCAAGTCTGCACAGGTTAGGGCCAAATTAAGGGGGTGCTTCAGACTCAGGAAAAAAAACTATGAAAGATAAGTTTTGATCAATTCAACTACTTTGAAACTGATTTCTGTGAAAATTATAAAACTGACGTTCAAGGAAATTTGAATACTGACCAGACATTTGGTGTCATTAAATCACTATTAATTTTTTGTGTTTCGTAATGCTAATATTGTTATGTTCAAAAAAGAATACTACATTTTAGAGATCTTACTGAAATCTATATAGACAAAATGATTTAATGTCAGGGATCCACTTCAAAATAACCCAGTAGGAAAAATGGTATAAATATGAAATTAGATTGGATATAATTTTTGTAATTGTTGAATCTGGATGACACATGAAAAGAAGTCTATTACACTATTTTCTCTACTTTTTTATATGTTTGACAATTTCTACCAAAAATGAGTAAAAAAATAACCTAATTGGGGAAAAGGCTATCCAGGAACCAAAACTAAATATAAGTGGATGACAGTTAAAGCAAGGATGAGTACATGGTGATTCAGTGTGCTGGTCTACTTTTGTGTATATCCATTAGAAATTTTCCATAACCATAAGTTCAAAAACATTTTAAATTAACATGGAGAAAAATAAAGAACTTCTAAGAATCGGTACAAGAAAGATAAAGACATGTGAACAGGTAAATTGCTAAAGAAGAAAACTGAACAGTCATCAAATGATGTTTGTCATAAAAAGACACTTGAGCTAACCAGTAATTAAATAATGATAACCAAATGAGACACCCTTTCACATTTACCAGACTGACAATATTGAGAATAATTAAACAGACTGACAATACCAAGCATTATCAAGGATACAAAGCCCATACAAAACTGTCAGGGTAGAAAGTGGTAAAGACATTCAGAGAGCAGTTTGGTAATGTCTAATAAAATCAAAGATGCATGTACTCTATAAATTCCACTCCTAAATGCTTATCCTAGAAAAATTCTCCACATCTGCAAAGGCAAATATATTCATGAGTATCTATTACAGAACTATTTGTAATTTTTAAAATAATCTAAATGTCCCGCAATAAGAAAATAAATTGTGGTATATTTAGCCCATAGAATACTATGTGGCAATGAAAATGAATGAACTAGAGACACAAATCATCAACCTGGATGAATCTCAAAAACAACCTTGAATTAAGAGAAACTAGTAGATTGCAGAAGACTGCTAATATTCTGATATTATTAATACAAAGATACACAATACTCTAAATTGTTTAGGGATAGGTATGAAGTAAAGAATAAATCACCCACAAGAAAAATAAGACACATAGTACAAAGGAAAGGATTTCAACTAAAATATACAGAAGACTCCAACTATACTTGTTATGTTTTAGTTCTTAAGCTCAATGATGAATAGACATGTTTTATCCAAAAAATGTGTATCTAAATAATTCCTTAAAAACTCAGGGAAAAAACTAGGGAGATGTAGTGCAGTAATTTTTTTTTTTTTGAGACAGAGCCTCAAGCTGTCACCCTGGATAGAGTGCCGTGGCATCACAGCTCACAGCAACCTCCAATTCCTGGACTCAAGCGAGTCTCCTGCCTCCACCTCCCAAGTAGCTGGGACTACAGGCGCCGGCCACAATGCCCGGCCATTTTTTGGTTGCAGCCGTCATTGTTGTTTGGCGGGCCCGGGCTGGATTCGAACCCGCCAGCTCAGGTGTATGTGGCTGGCGCCTTAGCCTGTTGAGCCACAGGCACCGAGCCCTGTAGTGCAGTAATTAATAGAGAGCTACTGTAGATCCCTGAGTAGTTAAATAATATGATAAAAGAAATTTTCTGAAAACAAATCTTCCTTTGCAATAAAAGATGATATACAAGGTGGCCATAAAGTTCGTGTGCAATTTTAATAGTTGTACACAAATTTTATGGCCACCCTGCATACTAATCCCTCTGTACACATGTCAAATGCATGGCTATTATCAAGTAGGAGGTTACTATAGAAACACAGGCCTGGAGGGATGAGGACATGGACTGAAGTTAATGGAAATGGAAAGGAAACCCAAGAAACAGTTCCAAGAAAACAGTAAGATTTGGCGAATGTTCAATGTACAGGACATAGAAGAACAGAAAAAGGAGAACACGAAATCCCCTCTGTGAACCAATCTGCCAGGGCACCTTCAGCAACAACACCAATTACCTGACTATAAGATATTTAAGACTGGACAGGAGAAAAATGGCCTAATTAGTGACAGAAGTAGGGTAGCAAGGAGAGTTACAAAACAGGGGAAACAATTATCAACCAATGATGGACATGATGCCCAAGAACAATCAGATATTTAGGGAAGATGTCTCACCGAAAGTTCCAAACATAAGACTAGAACATGAGCCCAAGTCAAAAGGTAGAAATGTGAATTTTTCAATAAACTACATACAGAAGATTTTTTTTTTTTAATTTGAGGGAAGAGTCTCACTTTGTCACCCTGGGTAGAATGCCATGGTGTCATAGCTCACAGCAACCTCAAACTCTTGGGCTCAAGCAATCCTCCTGCCTCGGCCTCAAAAGTAGATGGACTACAGGTGCCTGCCACAATGTCCAGCTATTTTTTTTAGAGATGGGAGTCTCATTCTTGCTCAGGCTGGTCTTGGAACTCCTGAGCTCAAGCAATCCACCCACATTGGCCTCCCAAAGTGCTAGGCTTACAGGTGTGAGCCACTACACTCCACCACACACACAGAATATTAACTGAATCCAGGGACTGGGTTAAGTTGACCTAGTGAGTAAATGAGCAAAAAGACTTGGCTAAGACCAACACTCAGGAAAGAGAAAAAGAAAAACAGCCAGAAGAAATAAGAGAGGTGGTCAGGGAAACAAACACACAAAATAACCCCCAAAATTTGGCATTAGGGATGTAAAAGGAGAGCTTCAAGAAAGGAGGGAATGACCTGCTTCAGAAGGCTGAAGAAGCTGCAGATGTAAAAGGAGAGCTTCAAGAAAGGAGGGAATGACCTGCTTCAGAAGGCTGAAGAAGCTGCAGAATAAGGCCACTGACCACAGCAAGAAGGTAATTTGGTAATCTCTCAAGGAATAGTTTCAGTAGACTGGTTCAGATGGAAGCCAAATTATAGACAGGTAAACAGGTAATAAAAAGATCTGAAGTAAAAGAGGTTAGAATAAAAAACATGATTTAAGAGTAGCGCCTGTGGTTGGGGGTAGGGCACCAGCTCCATATACCGAGGGGAGTGGTTTGAACCTGGTTCCAGCCAGCTGAAAAACAGCAGCAACAACTGCAACAACAAAAAAAAGCCAGGCATTGTGGTGGGCACCTGTAGTCTCATCTACTCAGGAGGCTAAGGCAAGAGAATTGCTTAAGCCCAAGAGTTGGAGGTTACTGTGAGCTGTGACGCCACAGCACTCTACTGAGGGCAACAAAGTGAGACTCTGTCTCAAAAGAAAAAAAAAACATGATTTAAAATAAAAGATCAAAAGAAGACAAGAAATAGTCAGGACTATATTATGTAGGAGAAGTGACAAAAGTAGGTTGAGCTAGATTTTTTTTAAAGATAACCATTTGTCAAACACTGTAATATTATTTTCTCGTTTTCAAGAACCTGAGAAATTATGGCAAAAAACTTAACACAAAAACAGCTTTTCAAAATGCCATTACCTTTTCGTTCAAAGCTTTCTTCCCTAAGAATGCAGACTAGTGCCAAAA
The DNA here is from genome assembly GCA_963574655.1 of Perodicticus potto. Taxonomy (NCBI): domain Eukaryota; kingdom Metazoa; phylum Chordata; class Mammalia; order Primates; family Lorisidae; genus Perodicticus; species Perodicticus potto. The sequence goes on along the minus strand of CAUYRH010131164.1, from coordinate 6,637 downwards.
ATTTAGTCACCTCCTTTAAATAAAGGACAGTTGTATTATTCAGCTTGATAATTGCCATAGATTCTTTGTCATAAGCACTTCCACTTCCATCTTCCTTTAACCTATTTTAAAAGAAAAGTACTGTTCATCACAGGTTTCCCAACTAGGCATTTTGTCACATTTAATTTGCACAATGACAAGTCTTTCCACCCCATTTCCCAAAAGTCTTTTGAGAAAGAGTAATACTGGCTTAAATATATTGGAACAGAGTATTGTTTCAATATAAGGTTCCTAAACACAGAATCTCAGAGATTCCTATTAAAAACAATAACAACAAAAACTCCATACATATCCTTTAAAATAGTTATGCAGACATTTGGAGAAAAGCAAAAACATGTATATCTTACCTGGGGGAAATGACAACACTTCCAACATCCTGCCACATGGGAATACTTATCCCTCAGACTATATTTTGTAAGCCCAACTGAAATTCCTCCTCTCTTTACTTCCCTCAGGTCATAGGGCCTTCTGGGACCTGCTACCACCTAACTGAGCTCCTTCAAAGCATATGTTATATGCCAGGTAAATCACATTTTCTCAGAAAACAATTTTTGCTTCCTCACAAAAGCAGGAAAATTCTTACTATACAAGAACAATTCCAGCTAGACAATAGTAGGACCCATGTTGAAATCAACAACTTTCAAAGAGCTATGTGCTCTGAGAGTTTTTCTGATGTGCTTACTTATAAAAATCTAGAGCACTGGTTCTCAATCTTCTTAATGCCACAACCCTTTAATGCACTTCCTGTGGGTCTCAACCCACAGGTTGAGAACTGCTGGTCTAAAGGTTGTCTAGCTATTGCTAGGAATTCAGAACTGCCAAGCTGCCTTTTCAAATAAAGTCTTTGCCATTAAAAAAAAGGTGAAGGAAATAGACTAAAATGAAAACAGCAGTTGTCTTTGGTAGTAAATCAATCTTTTTTTTCCTATTTTCACTTTTTTACACGTTCCATACAGTTTTTAACAAATGGTGATGAAGATTATTTCTTAAACTATTCTGAGCCTTACAGTCTACCTTCTCATACATGATTGGAAAGATTTGCCTTCAAAGAAACTTATTTTTGGGGTGACGCCTGTGGCTCAGTCGGTAAAGCAACAGCCCCATATGCCAAGGGTGGCGAGTTCAAACCCAGCTCTGGCCAAACTCCAACAACAACAAAAAAAATAGCCGGGCATTGTGGCAGGCGCCTGTAGTCCCAGCTACTCAGGAGGCTGAGGCAAGAAAATCGCCTAAGCCCAGGAGTTGGAGGTTAGTGTAAGCTGTGTGATGCCATGGCACTCTACCGAGGGTGACAAAGTAAGACTCTGTCTCTACAAAAAAAAACAAAAAACTTATTTTTTAAAAGGTGACACAAATAACACTAAAAAAATTGTTAACAGTAATTGTCTACTAGTGGTTTTTTACTCCTGTTTTCATTTTTCTATATTTTCCATGTATTTTTCTTCCATGAATTGAGAGCTTATTTTTTAAACTATTCTGACCCTTACAGTATACTGTCTCACGCATTAATCTGATCCTCACAACAACCCTAGGATAGGAATTATTACTACAGTGCTATTTAACCACTTTAAATACTCTCTGAAACAAACCAAAGTAAACCACATAAAGAAGAGGACTATGCCCATTAAAATAGATACAAGAAATGAACTTCGCTAAAAGTAAAGGGATCACCTAGCAAAGTCAGGACTCAAACTTAGGGTTTTTAACACAATTCCATGCTGTTTCCAGGATCTTTCCTAGCTAATATAAAGTTGATTTGGCAAGGCAGAATTGTGGGGAAGTAGGTGTCATTTGCTTCAAGATAAAAAAGAAAACTACCTCCTTCTGACTGGAGAAGAGAAAGTTTTAAATGTTATGTGTTTTCATCTTATAGTTAAATGCCCTACCTAGATCTTTTTCTGTGCCACACGAAAAGTGAGAACAGGCTCAGCACCCATAGCTCAGCAGTTGGGGCGCCACACATACACTGAGGCTGGCAGGTTTGAACCCGGCCCTGGCCTGCCAAACAACAATGACAACTACAACAAAAAAAAATAGCTGGGCACTGTGGAGGGCGCCTGTAATCCCAGCTACTTGGGAGGAGGAGGCAAGAGAATCACTTAAGCCTAAGAGTTTGAGGTTGCTGTGAGCTGTAACACCAAGGCACTCTACGGAGGGTGACATAGTGAGACTCTGTCTCAAAAGAAAAAAAACAAAAAAGAAAGAAAAGTGAGAACAAGCACTGACAACAAACTCCAACACAGATCTCCTAAAGATCCCCTAAGCCAACACCCATAGCCAACAGCTGGAGAAAGCTACAAAGCTTCTAATGTGAAAGCAGCATATGATCTTGGATCACACGCTAATGTGAGAAAGAAAATCGCATTCTTTTCAAAGTCTGGAGATTAGACAGATTTAATTCGGCTGTGATTAATAAAATTAAGAATACAAGTATGCCAATGATCTTAAAAAGCCTGCTCAGTTTGTTTTTTGGTTTTAAGACAGAATCTCACTCCACTGCCCTTGGTAGACAGCTGTGACATCATAACTCACAGCAACCTCAAACTCTTGGGCTCAGGGATCCTCTTGCCTCAGCCTCCCAAGTAACTAGGACTATAGGCACCCATGATGATGTTACAGTAGTTTTTTCTATTTTTAGTAGAGATGGGGTCTTGCTCTTGCTCAGGCTGGTCTCAAACTCCTAAGTTTAAGCACTCCACCTGCCTCAGCCTCCTAAAAGTGCTAAAATTACAGGTGTAACCCACCACACCTAGCCACTTGCTCAGTATTTGCGTTCTGTTTCAACAATTTTTAAGACTATAGGAAAACATGCTTGTCTGAATCTTCATCAAAATATACTAAGGTAGCAAGGTCATGACCAAAAGAACCATACTAGTAGAGAACCAACCTAATGGCTGCCAGTAGGGCACAATAGGGTATAATAAATTTAAAGGGAAAGTAACCTGGTTAGTCCTGAAACTACAAACTGAAAATCTCCTAACAAATATCATGGGACAAAATGGATTCTAACTATCAACTACACTTTCTCTGACTCAGCAGTAATCCATGCATTCACACTTCACCTCATTTACTGAGGATGCATGGAATATAGTAGGCTTCTAATCTTCCATCATGCTCATCTGTGCTGACACAGTCTGCAAATAAAAGGATCCAGAATATAAAAACTAGAAAAAGTACTGTCTAAGACAGGCACAGTGGCAAGCACCTCTAGTCCTAACAATCTGGGAGGCTGAGACAGGAGGATCCTTAAGCCCAGGGATTTGAGTCCAGCCTGGGCAACACAGCACTTTATTTTTTTTTTAATTAAAAGACACAAAGTGTTATTATATATACTATAGATCCTAATACTTGCAAAGAAAACGATATAGGGTCCAAAGTTACTTCAATCATTAAACTAAAACTGTCAAAAGTACTCCCCATTCAAAAAATGTAAATCGAAAGTCAAGTAAGAAGCAAATGAAACTATAATAAGCACACAAATTACATGTGCAGATTGTGTTAACACACTGCTGACCCTTCATGTAAAACTGCCAGTCAATAATGTGTTGTTAGAGGTGCTAAGTGATTTTATATTATAAGCAACTGAGAGATAAGAAGGGGAGAAAGAATAAAATAGGCTGAATCTGAGACAACTGGAAATTGAGAATTAGAGAAACAAATCAGGGACCAGATGCTATGTTAACACATTATTGACCAGCAATTTTACACAGAAACTGTACATGATACTGGGTAAATCATGACCAGTCAGAAATGTGTTAAGAATAGTTAAGATAATGGCCGGATGTGATGGCTCATGCCTGTAATCCTAGCACTCTTGGGGGCCAAGGCCACAGGATTGCTTGAGCTCAAGAGTTTGATACAAGGCTCGGTGCTGTAGCTCAGCAGCTAGGGCACCAGCCACATACACTAGAGCTGGCGGGTTCAAAACCAGCCTAGGCCTGCGAAACAATAATAACTGCAACCAAAAAATAGCTGGGCACTGTGGCGGGCACCTGTTGTCCCAGCTACTTAGGAGGCTGAGGCAAGAGAATCGCTTAAGCCCAAGAGTTTGAGGTTGGTGAAAAAGTGAGACTCTGTCTCAAAAAAAAAAAAAAAAAAGTTTAATACTAGCCTGAGCAAAGTGAGAACATGGCTCGGCACTTGTAGCTCAAGTGGCTAAGGCGCCAGCCACATACACCTGAGCTACTGCTTTCGAATCCAGCCCAGGTCCGTCAAACAACAAAGACAGCTGCAAAAAAAAAAAAAAAAAAAAAAAAAAAAGGCTCGGCCAGTTGGGGGGGGTGCCTGTATTCCCAGCTACTTGGGAGGCAGAGGCAGGAGAATCACTTGAGCCCAGGATTTGGAGGTTGCTGTGAGCTGCAATGCCACAGCACTCTACCCAGGGCAACAGCTTGAGGTTGTGTCTCCAAAAAAAAAAAAAAAAAAGTGAGAACAGTCTGAGCAAATCGAGACCCCGTCTCTACCCAAAACAGAAAAGTTAGCCAGGCATAGTGGTGTGCACCTGGAGTAGCAGCTACTTGGGAGGCTGAGGCAGGAGGATTACTTAAGCCCAGAAGTTTGAGGTTGCTGTGAGCCAGACTGATGCCATGGCACTCTAGCCCAGGTGACAGAGTGACTCTATCCCAAAAAATAAAAAAATTTTAAGGACATATGCACTAGAATATTTATAGCAGCTCAATTCACAACCATTAATATGTAGAATTAACCCAGGTGCCCATCAGCATATGAATGGATTGATAAACTGTGATACATATATATACACACATACACACACCATGGAACACTATTCAGCCATAAAAAAAGATGGAGACTTTATATCTTTTGTATTAAGCTGAATAGAGTTGGAGAACATTCTGCTTCGTGAAGTATCACTAATGTGATGGAATACTAATGTGAAACCAGTAGACCAGGCATCCTCAAACTTTTTAAACAGGGGGCCAATTCACTGTCTCTCAGACTGTTGGAGGGCCGGACTAGAGTTTAAAAAAAAAACTAAGAACAAATTCCTATGCACACTCCACATATCTTATTTTGAAGTAAAAAACAAAATGGGAACAAATACAATTCACAACGCTGCATGTGGCCCGCGGGCCGTAGTTTGAGGACCCCTGCAGTAGACACACACATACTCACACAAAAGGAAAACACAACTGAATTCAAGTGGGGAAGAGGGAAAGGGGGGAAGGGGAAAAATGGAGAGAGGAGGAAGACTGGTAAGCTCTCACCTGATGGGCACAATTAAGGGTATATGGCACACCTGCTGGGTGAGGAGCACAACTACAACTTGGACTATACCTAACAAATGCATGTAACCTAATCTTCTGTACCGTCATACTAATCTAAAATTTAAAAAAAGAAAAAATAAGTGAGATAACAAGCATTATTTATAATATACTTCATAATGTATAACATATATTATAGTGTATCTTATGCTGAAAATAAATTTTCTGACTACATTTTATTCATTCATTAAAAGTTTGGTTTTAGGGCTTAGCACCTGTACCTCAAGTGGCTAAGGCACCAGCCACATACACTACAGCTGGTGGATTTGAATCCAGCCCAGGCCTGCCAAACAACAATTGACAACTATAACCAAAAAATAGCGAGGCGTTGTGGCGGGTGCCTGTAGTCCCTGCTACTTTGGAGGCTGAGGCAAGAGAATCACTTAAGCCCAGGAGCTGGAGGTTGCTGTGAGCCGTGATGTCACAGCACTCTACCCAGGGCAATAGCTTAAGGCTCTGTCTCAAAAAAATTTTAAAAAAGTTTGGTTTAAAAGTTTGGTTTTAGGCCAGGTGCAATCCTAGTACTCTGGGAGGCCAACATGGGAGGATGGCTTGAGCTTAGTAGTTTGAGACAGCCTGAGCAAGAGAGAAACCACATAAAAACAGAAAATAACCAGGCCTTGTGGCAGGTGCCTGTAGTCCCAGCTACTGAAGAGTCTCAGGCAAGAGGATCACTTGAGCCCAGTTTGAGTTCAGTTACTGTGAGCTAGACTTAACACCACGGCACTCTAGCTTCGATGACAGAGAAACTGTCTGAAAATAAATAAATAAATAAAAAGTTGGTGTACAAAATTTTGATTTGTTTCTAAGAAAAAACAATATTAGGACCAGGCACAGTGGCTCACGCCTATAATCCTAACACTCCGGGAGGCCATGAGGCAGGTAGATTGTTGGAGCTCACGAGTTCCAGACCAGCCTGAGCAAGAGCAAGACCACATGCCTAAAAACATCCAGGTACTGTGGTGGGAGCCTGTAGTCCCAGCTACTCAGGAAGCAGAAGAATTGCTTTTGCCCAAGAGTTTGAGGTTGCTTGAACTACAATGCCACAGCACTCTACCCAGGGCAACAAAATAAGACTCTGTCTCAAATTAAAACAAAGAAAGAAAGAAAAGATAAAAAAAGAAAACAGAAAAAAAAAATGTTATACTTACTCATTCTTTTTGTTTGTTTGTTTGTTTGAGACAGAGCCTCAAGCTGTCACCCTGGAGAGAGTGCCGTGGCATCACAGCTCACAGCAACCTCCAATTCCTGGGCTCAAGCGAGTCTCTTGCCTCTGTCTCCTAAGTAGCTGGGACTACAGGCGCCCGCCACAACGC
>CAUYRH010131163.1:0-15261 GCA_963574655.1 Perodicticus potto | reverse complement strand
TCACCCTGGATAGAGTGCTGTGGCATCACAGCTCACAGCAACCTCCAATTCCTGGGCTCAAGTGAGTCTCCTGCCTCCGCCTCCCAAGTAGCTGGGACTACAGGTGCCCGCCACAACACCCGGCCATTTTTTGGTTGCAGCTGTCATTGTTGTTTGGCAGGCCGGGGCTGGATTCGAACCCGCCAGCTCAGGTGTACGTGGCTGGGGCCTTAGCCCGTTGAGCCACAGGCACGAGCCTAGTTTTTTTTTTTTAAACTATAGTCCGGCCCTCCAAAGGTCTGAGGGACAGTGAACTGGCCCCTTGTTTAAAAAGTTTGAGGACCCCTGGTCTAGATTCCTATTTCTTCCTGGTTCAATCTCAGGAGATTATATGCTTTCAGGAATTTGTCCATTTCCTCTAGTTTTCTGGTTTGCGAGGTTATAATTGTTCACAGTCATCTCTTATGATACTTCATATTTCTGTGATATCAGTTGTATTGTCTCCTTTTTTGTATCTTCTCTCTTGTTAGTCCAGCTAGTGGATTATCAAGTTTATCTTTTCAAAGAACCGAATTTTCCTTTTGTTGATTTGTTATATTGTTTTGCTGGTCTCTATTTCATTTAGTTCTGCTCTGATCTTTATATCTTTTCTTCTACTGACACTGGGTTTGGTTTGTTGTTTTTCTAGTTCCTTGAGGTGTAATGTTAGGTTTTTGATTTAGGCATTTAATGTTATAAACTTCCTTCTTAGCCTGTGTTTGCTATATTTCAAGGCCTGACAATAAAGTTTGTGAACTCATCCTAGAAAAAGTGCTACATACCTAATTGCTGAATGTCACTATGGGCGCCTTCAAAGTTATGTACTGATGTTAGTGCCTCGTCCAATCTTCAAAGCAATTTTGGCACTCTTTCTGGAATGGCAATCAAAGCTATCATCATATTACCTTTGATGTCCTGAAGGTTATCAAAATGTCTTCCTTTCAATATTTACTTTATGTTTGGGTAAAGGAAAAAGTTATTGGGGGCAGGTAAAGTGAGTAGGGAGAGTGTTCCAATGTAGTTATTTATTGGTTAAAAACTCCCTCGCAGACAGTGCCAGGTGAGCTAGTGCATTGTCATGATGCAAGAGCCACGAGTTATTGGCCAAGACTTTTGGTTAAGATTTTCCTGTTTCTCTACTAATGTTTACTTGGTCTGCTATGCTTCTCATAGTCAGCTGATAATTTTGACACACAATTTGACAAACTTTCACAATGTTTTTTATCAGTTCTGTTCATTACTGGCTGCCCTGACTTCATCAGTGATACTTTTTCCTCTCAGAAAAATGTTTAATCCATCTGTACTCTGCCATTTTCTTCATGGCATTACCCACATAAACTTGTATTAACATGTCCCCGATTTCACTTCCACTGTTGCCAAGTTTAAGAAGAAATTTAATGTTTTTTTTTTTGCTCTAATTCAAGCCCTAATATTCTAGTGATGGCACACACAAAAGAACTTGCAACAACAATAATGAATGCCATTCATCAAGACACTGCCATGTGTTGTCACGGGCACAAGTGTGAGACACTGGTATACCAAGTTGTTTGCCACACCTTGTACACAGGTTTTTGGATGTTGTGTTTTCATTTTCATTAAAAAATTTTAAGATTTCCATCTTTATTTTTTCATTGATCTCATAGTTGTTCAGAAGTGTGTTTTTAAATTTCCATGTGTTTGTATAGGTTCTGAAGTTCCTCTTGATATTAATTTCTAGCATTATTCTACTGTGGTCTGAGAAGATACTTGATATGATTTTATTTATTTATTTATTTTTTTGGTAGAGACAGAGTCTAACTTTATCACCTTCAGTAGAGTGCCGTGGCATTACACAGCTCACAGCAACCTCCAACTCCTGGGCTTAGGCGATTCTCTTGCCTCAGCCTCCCGAGTAGGTGGGACTACAGGCACCCACCACAATGCCCGGCTATTTTTCTGTTTTTGCAGTTCAGCCGAGGCTGGGTTTGAACCTGCCATCTTTGGTATATGGGGCCGGCACCCTACTCGATGAGCCACAGGTGCTGCCCGATATGATTTTAATTTTTAAAATATTTGTTATGACCTGTTTTGTGCCCTAATATATGGTCTATCTTGGAGAATGTTCCATGTGTGGAACTAAAGGATGTATATTCTGTAGTTGTTTGATAGAATGTTCTTTAAATGTCTATTAAGTCCACTTGGTTGAAAGTCCAATTTAACGCCAATGTGTTTTTGTTGATTTTTCTCTCTTGATCACCTGTCCAGTGTTGTGAGTAGGGTGTTGAAGTCCCTCACTATTAATTTGTTGTTATTTATTTCTTTCTTTAGGTCTACTAATATTTGTTTTATGAATCTGAGTGCTTTAATGTTGGGTGCATATATAAGGTATATTTACGATCATTATATCCTCTTGCTGAATTGGTCCCTTTCTTATATATAATGGCTTTCTTTTTCTTTTTTTTACTGTTTTGTTTTAAGATCTGTTTCATCTGATATAAGCATAGCCATTTCTGCTCTCTTCTGGTTTCTATATGTGTGCAGTATCTTTTTCCACCCCTTTACTTTCAGTCTATATGTGTCTTTATGAGTGAATTGAGTTTCTTCTAAGTAGCATATGGTTGGATTATGATTTTATTCATTCTGGCAATCTATATTTTTTAAGAGAAGCATTTAATCCATTAATATTCTAGGTTAATATTGATAAGTGAGGCTTTGTTCTTGTCATAGTAGTTGATTTCATAATTATTTTATGATTTATTTTTCTCTTTATGGTTTACTGAACTTCTGTCATGTTGCCTTTAATTTCTTTCTCTTTGTCCTTTGTGTGATTATTTTATAGGACCTGAGAATTTTATATTTTCTTGCCATTTTGTGATCCATGTTTTGACTTCCATGTTTAAGACTCCTAGGACTGATCTATTTGTGATTAATTCTCTCAGTGTTTTCTTGTCTGGGAAAGACTGTTTATTCTTCATTTGTGAAGCTTATTCTGGCAGAACATCAAATTTTTGACTGGCACTTTTTTCTTTCAGCACTTTGAAGATGCCATTCCATTCTCTTTTGGCCTATGAGGTTTTTGCTGAGAGGTCCACTATAAGTCTAAAGGAATTTCCTTTATAGATGACTAGATGTTTTTTTCTTGCTAATTTGATAATTCTATCTTTTACTTTGACTTTAGTTGTTGTAGTTATAATATACTGAAGCGAAGTCCTTTTGGTGATGTATTTGTTGGGGGATCATTGGTCTTCCTGTATCTAAATGTCTGACTCTCTTGCTAGTCTTGGAAAGTTTTTAGCAATTATTTCCTTAAATAAGTTTTCTAAACTTTTTGATCTCACTTCCCCTTTGGGAATGAAGATAATTCATATGTTCACTTGCTTTATGTAGTCCAAGATAATTTGAAGGCTTTGCTTATTTTTTGAAATTCTTTTTTTCTTATTTTTAATGGGCTAAATTATTTCAAAAAGTCTGTCTTCAAGTTCTGGGATTGTTTTTCTGCTTATCTATTCTATTCTTAATCTATTTAAAAAATTTTTGAATGTATTTTATATTTCCTTTAATGATTTTTTCAGCTCCAGAATTTCCTTTCATTTCATTTCATTTCTCTCTCTCCTTCTTTCTTTAAAATGAAATCTATCTCCTTGGTAAATTCAATTCACATCCTGAATTGATTTTCTGATTTTTTGTATTGGTTTTCAGATTTCTCTTGCATCTCCTTGAGCAATTGTAGAATCAATATTTGCAATTATTTCTTACTTTTTTTTTTTTTTTTTTGAGACAGAGTCTCACTATGTTACCTTCGGTAGACTGCTGTGGTGTCAAGCTCACAGCATCCTCAAACCCTTGGGCTCAAGTGATTCTCTTGCCTCAGCCTCCCAAGTAGCTGGGACTACAGGTGCCCACCACAATGCCTGGCTATTTTTTTTGTTGCAGTTGTTTAGCTGGCCCAGGCCGAGTTTGAACTTGCCAGCCTTGGTGTATGTGGCTGGTGCCATAACCACTGTGCTATGGGCCCCTGAACCAATATTTGGAATTCTTTATCTGGCATTATGAGGAATTCTTTTTGATTGAGATCCATTGCTGGACAATTATTGTGGTCCTTTGATGAAGTCATTTTCTTGCTTTTTTATGTTTCCTATGTCCTTCCTTTGATATCTGTACATCTTATGTAGCTTGCATGTTTTAATTTTTTGAAATTGTGTTTAAAGGGGAGAATGTTTTTTCTGAAGATGTATACATGTTGATGACTGAATAGAACACTTTGGATTTGGTTTTGAATGCTTGCAGTAGTGTGATTTTTATATGATTTCTTTTTTTTTTTTTTTGAGACAGAGCCTCAAGCTGTCACCCTGGATAGAGTGGTGTGGCATCACAGCTCACAGCAACCTCTAATTCCTAGGCTCAAGTGAGTCTCCTGCCTCCGCCTCCCAAGTAGCTGGGACTACAGGCACCCGCCACAACGCCCGGCCATTTTTTGGTTGCAGCCGTCATTGTTGTTTGGTGGGTCCAGGCTGAATTCGAACCCGCCAGCTCAGGTGGCTGGCACCTTAGCCTGTTGAGCCACAGGCGCCGAGCCTATATGATTTCTTAAGCAGTACACAGGGTCAGTGGTATCTGTGTTTTCTTGGTGTCTTAGGGAATGGTTACTAGTTGAAATTATAGTGAAATTTTACAGGGGGCTTGAATGGCAGCCAAGGCAGTCTTTGGGCTCCAATTGGGGAAGCAGTGGGCCATGTATGTCTGATTTTAGGCCTGAGAGCTGCTAATACTGGCAGTGGTGTGTGTCCTGGGAGATCAATTCTTGGACCTTCAGAAGACTTGCTGAAAAGCTAGTGGTTGAAGCAGAGGCCAGTTGTGAGAGCAGGTTCCAAGACTCCTGAGCAGCTGGTGTGGTGTGGGTGGCAGGAGTGGAAGTAGAACGATCCACTAGGACCCAAGAGATCTGTGTTAGTTACTAATAGCTACAATGGGTTTGGCAGGCTAGTCTCCAGGCCTACAGCTGCCTTCAACAGCATGGTGGTTATTGTCTTAAGTGTACTTAGAGAGCTAGGTCTTCCCTGTCCCTTCCTAGCACATCTCTGTGCAAATTCCAAGCACCTCCCTACGTCAGGCCTGAGACTTGTGTGGGTTGGGGATTCTCTTGTAGCTAAGATCATAAGAATTTGTCTCAATGAGTAAAGCCTTACGTGCTTCTCTCTTATTGTTAGTTCCTGAGTCCAGGAGGTTCTCCAGCTAATAGTCAGTCCCTGTCTGGGCAAGTTGCCTCTAAACCTCTCTTTGCCCATTCATGGTGCTTTCCATCACTTCCCCAGTGAATCCTAGCATTCTCATCTAGATGATCTGTTTGAATTGTGAGAATCTGTTTACTATTCTGGTTTCTCTCCATGGAGGAGACACATCCTACCTGTGTCTAGTTGACCATCTTGCTTCCCTCTATCAATTGTTATAATCTCTTTGAATTTTGTATTTTAGCTATATAGACATGAAGAGTGTAGGCTTGCATTTGTACTCTTGCCCTGAGTCCTCCAGATATGAGAGTAGAACTAAACATATCCATCCCACTAAATTACATGAGAACTGGTTTCTATCTGTCTTGCTCTCAGCTACAGTCTCCAAACCTAGAGTAGTGTCTGCAATTATTAGGTGTGTGGTAGGTATTTATTAGAATGAAAAATTAAATCATTCTCTCTGTCTTTTCTCTTGCTTGGATAGAATTTTATCTCTTAAACTTTCTTTTCTTGGAGGTTAATATGGTTACTCCTGTTTGGTTTTGGTTAACATTTGCCTTGTATGTCTTTTCTATCCCTTCATTTTCAGTTCCAAAACATGTAATTTTAGGCTCCTTTATTATGAACATTTGGCTACAGTTTTTTAAGAAAGTAATTAGTCTCTGTCTTTCAATAAACTGTTTAACCCTTTCACATTTACTGTGATTACTTCTAGGTTGAATTAATTGTGGCATTCTTAATTTTTATTTCTCTTTTCTTTCTCTCCTCTTTCCTGACCTCTGTCTTAAACCCTATTCATGACTTGAGGGGAGATTGAATTTTCTAGGGTCCATTCTCCTGTTCTCTTTGGTTTAAAAGTGAACTATTTTCTATTTTCTAGTGATTAATTTAATTTTTTTTTTTTTGAGACAGAGTCTCGCTATGTCAACCTTGGTAGAATGCAATGGTGTCACAACTTACAGCAACCTCAAACTCTTGGGCTCAAGAGATTCTCTTGTCTCAACCTCCCTTGTAGCTGGGACTGCAGGCACCTGCCACAATGCCCAGCTATTTTTTCTGTTGAGGTTGTCATTGTTGCTTAGTTGGCCTGGGCTGGATTTGAACCCACCAGCCTCAGTGTATGTGGTTGATGCTGTAGCCACTGTGCTATGGGTCCTGAGCCTAATTTAAATATTTTTTTTTAACCACATATATAAACATATTTTTGTATGAACATCTAGAATTAATTTATATCTACATCCTTACTTAGCCATATTAGAAGTATGGCCTACTTTTACTTCTTTCTTCTCTTCTAAATTTTCCTGCACCATCCTAACCACCCTCCTTTTCCCAGCCACCATCTTTTGGAATTGTCACTACTTTTTGTTTGTGTATAATCAGCATTTATTTAGATTTAACAATAAAAAATTTTAGTTCTTTATGGATTTGTAAATATGTGATTTCTTTTTCTTGAATTAGGTTTTTTATTTATTTGTTTTAAGTCAGGGCTGGTTTTACTGTATTCTGTCAGAGAGTAAAGCAAAGGTAGGAAATTTCTTAAATTTTTGCATGTCTAAAATAATTTTATTTCTTAGTGATACTTTGAATAGATATAGAATTTCAAAATCATAATAACTTTATCACAGAAAGTTGAAAATACAACTTTAGAGCAGTTTTGCTTCTTTTTATTGCCATTGAAAAAAACTAATAAAAATCTGATTTTTATTTCTTTGTAAGTAATTTCTACCTCTAGGCATTGAACTTCATCTCGATGTGTCTAGATGTTTGTCTATATTCATTCATCCTATTAGACATTTGTTGAACCCATTTGTTCTGAGTATTTTTATCTTTTCTGGAAATTGTTATTTTCTGTAATTCCTATGAGTATTTTTCTTTATTCTCTCCTTTTGGAATTCCAGATGTTGGGACTTTTCAACCTTTTTTTACTTTTGCCATTTTGGGGGCCTTTTTGAGCAGTGTTCTGGGAGAATTCTTCAGTTGCATTATCTAAAAAAAATAATCATTCTTTAGTTATATCTTTTCTATTATTCAGAGCACTTACCTAGGTTTTCTTTCTTTTTTTTTTTTTTTGAGTTTCAATAACCAATGCTTTTTTTTTTTAAACCCCTCGTTCTTGTTCATAACAACTTGCTTTGATTAAAAGGAGTCATTTTTCTCTCTTATTCTTCTGAAGATTTAATTTAACCATATTGACTTCTTTTATTATTTATTTATTTATTTTAGAACCGAGTCTTGCTCTGTTGCCTGGGTTACAAAGCAATAGTGTCATGATAGCTCACTACAACTTCAAACTCCTGGGCTTGAGTGATTCTTCTGCCTCAGCCTTTCGAGTGGCTGAGACTACAGTTGCACTCCCCCATGCCCAGCTATTTCCTACAGAGACAGGGTCTTGCTATGTTGTTCAGTCTGATCTCGGACTCCTAGCCTCAAGCAGTCCTCCTACCTCAGCCTTCCACAGTACTGAGATTACAGGTGTGAACCACTGTACCTGGCCCATATTGACTTCTTTTCAAGTTTCATTACTTTGTTTCTCATTACCTTTGATTCTTTGAATGATAGTTTACATAATGAGCGTATGCCTTCTTTCACAGAATTATTTTTTGTTAAATATTTACTGGGTTTGTTTGCATGCTTATCTGGAGTCTGAGTACCTTTTCTGTTCCTGCTATATCTGGTCGCCTGGCCTGTTACCAGGATTCCAAGCAGGGGAGTGGCCGGTAGCCACCTGGAGGCCTCTCTTTCTTCCAGGTGGCAATAAATACTGTCCCAAGTGCTGATGACTAGAACTGACATGGTTTTGAATGTATACTATTCCCATCTTTGAGTACAAGTGTGGCACCAGAAGAATAAAAACAAAGGATTCAAAGCTTCTGGGTGCCTCTACCTTAACCAGTCACCTTTCTGATTTACCCGGGATCCTCTCTGTTGTATTCATTTATTGCCTCTCAGCTTGGAGCCTAAAAATACTTTTACCCCTCTTTCTCAGTTCCTCTTTTTTTTTTTTTTAAGAGACAGAGTTTCACTTTTTTGCCCTCAGTAGACTGCTGTGGCGTCACAGCTCAGAGCAACCTCTAACTCCTGGGCTGAGGTGATTCTCTTGCCTTAGCCTCCCGAGTAACTGGGACTACAGGCGCCCGCCACAGCACCTGGCTATTTTTTGGTGCAGTTTCACTGGGGCTGGGTTTGTACCCGCTACCCTCGGTTTATGGGGCCGGTGCCCTACCCGCTGAGCCACAGGCACCCCGCCCCTCTCGGTTCCCTCTTATGTCTATATTGGCTGTTAATTTTTCCTTCATTATGGACTCATCTACTTTTAACTTCTTAAGACTTTTATTTTTATTTATTTTTTTATATTTTATATTTTATTTTATTATTATTATTTTTTGAGACAGAGCCTCAAGCTGTCACCCTGGATAGAGTGCTGTGGCATTACAGCTCACAGCAACCTCCAATTCCTGGGCTCAACCGAGTCTCCTGCCTCCGCCTCCCAAGTAGCTGGGATTACAGGCGCCCGCCACAACGCCCAGCCATTTTTTTGTTGGTTGCAGCCGTCATTGTTGTTTGGTGGGCCCAGGCTGGATTCGAACCTGCCAGCTCAGGTGTACGTGGCTGGCGCCTTAGCCTGTTGAGCCACAGGCGCTGAGCCAAGACTTTTATTTTTTTAATTGACACATAATAATTGTATATATTTATGGGGTATGTAGTAGTTTTAATTTTTTTTTATGAATTTCTATAATTTCTGATCTATTGAGGGTACCAAGTCTTATATTCTAGTGCTGTTTTAATTAATTTTTTTCTTACCATTTATGGGAGTTTGACCTGAGGGAGAAGGTTTAAGCATGTTCTTAATTTACAATCTAGATCGAGACTTCTCAGGCTCTGTCATAAAGCAAGTTATGCGATTTAAAGGGAGCACTTCAGCTCATCTGGCAAGTGATATTCCTACCATTGAATTCTAGTAGAAATTTAAGCTGTGAGTATATAATATGTTAACATTTATTAAATACCTGTTCTTTAACAACTTTAGTTTTGTCCTCTCAAAATTCAGAGATATGCCATTTTTAAGATAAGGAAATGGGGCTTAGAGAGGAAAATAATTTACCCAAAGTCTAACACATAGTAAGAACCAAAGCCAGAATTCATACTTATGTCTTGCTATGACAACAGCTGCCTTCCATTAAAAGACATAAGGTAACAATAAGAAACAAAATCTTCACTGTGGGATAACAATAAAATACATTTAGCACTCAGCTAGAGTGGATGCTGTTACAAATCAGTATTTACTGATTATTGTGGATAATTTGTCAACACATCACAGAGCTGAGCGCAGTTTTCAATTCCATTTTGTTGCCTTGTCAATAAGATTTATTCTTGGAGCAATTTATGAACTGTTAGTGCTTTTTCAGTGGGCAATGCACATAAATGGCATGTACATATTGGTAAACATCTCCACAGTGTTGGCAAGTTGGAGGTTCTATTTTGAATTGATTTTTCTCATAGCTTTCAGCTGAAGTTTATTTTCATATAAGCAGTAATTACAGAAAACGAGTGTCTCTCAGGGTAAATGTTGCCTTGCTGGGTAAAGAGCATTATGTGTATTTTGTGGCATGCTATAATTATTTGTTTGAATCTTTCCACAGAGATCTTTCCCAACAATTGTTATACATGGGGTTCTAGGTCAGTAAAGGCAGAATGTGTAATTGCTTAAGCTTTCCTAAAATCTATATTGTTTTGTTTAAGGAGCATATTTGGAAAATGTAACATAATACTTGGGAAATTGAAAGATGGATATATATGTGGAAATAATTTGTATTTTAGTTGAGAAGGTTTAAATACATAAGTGCCAGAGGACTTAAAAATAAAAATGTTATCCGAGTACACTGTGGGCTGTCAGAGAAGGTGGGTAGTATGGCATTGCACCTGTAGGTGTGGTGTTGCATCCTAGTACTGTCCTTCGCAAGCTGAACAATCTCTGCTCTTCAGTTTCTGTGATGTAATGTGAAGTAAAATCTCACCCACCTCACAAGATTGTGAGATAATGGATGTAAATTGGTTAGCACTCATTTTTGACCAATCATTATTTGAGGCCAATTTCTTACACCAAACCTAGACACCTTTCTCACATCCCTTTCTAGTTTCTTCCCTATGCCCCACCCATCCCTCCCAGGCTGATTTTGTCAAAGCCAGAGAGCAGTCTAGAGGAAAACAGCTGACACAGTGAGCTCAGAGGGACCTGGGGTCAGTTGTTTCTTTTGGGGGCTCTAGTCCAGGCGATATGGGAATCATTCGTACAGATAACTTTGTCCCCAGAATTCTAAGTTCCAAAGTAGTAGACATGTATTACAGTCATGACTGTTCATCATGTTTTGGGTGGCCTTCCTGTATTTAGGGAAACCCCTCCTATGATGAATTTTTCCTTCCCAGTATAGAAGTAGACTCAAATTCCAAGACCTGCACATCTAGAGGGCACTTATGGGACCCAGACTCTGCCAATCAGACGCACCCATGTGAGTCTGCATTTCAGATGTCAAGAGCATGAGAACGCATGCTGGAAATGAAGCTTCCATTTTTGGCATCCCTGTTGGCCATACCCTCCATTGCTCAGCACGGTGGGGATGTCCTCATCTGGCCTTTTCTATGGTTTGAAATTGGGCTTTGGTTTTGGAAGCTCAGCCTTGGTCTGGCTCTCCTCCCAGCAATTTAAGTGCTACTTCGTTCTTTCTTTCCTTCTTTCCTTCTTTCCTTCCTTCCTGTCTTCTTTCCTTACCTCCCTGAACATTGAGCTCCTGGGCTCCAGTGATTCTCCTACCTCAGCTTCCTGAGTGGCTAGGACTATAGGTACATGCCACCATGCCTGGCTAATTTTTCTATTTTTTGTAGAGATGGGATATGTGTGTGGGGCGTCTCTCTCTGTTGCCCAGGGTGGATTTGAACTTCTGAACTCAAATGATCTTCCTGCCTCAGCTTCCCAAAGTGCTGAAATCGCAAACATGGGCCAGCAGGCCTGGCTTCATTATCTTCTTCATAAACTAATTTTCCAATTAACCACCCAGAGTTAGAATCAGCTGATTGTAAGAACCACTTTTGATAGATAATCTGGTGTGTTTAGCTCTCTGCTATGACTCATCTTTTAAAAACACACCCTGTTTTCTCATGTAAATTAAGAGAGACTTTGATGTTGAATTCATTCAGCTATTCAATCGGCAAAGATTAAGTGCCTTTAGTAAGATACTGCATTAGGTACCGAGCGTTCAATGAAGCCTATACTTAGTCTCAGGGACTTGAAATCTTACAGAGTAGACAAATATTAGCATATAAAACAAATGTGCTATGACTGAGGACTGAACCAGATGTGGCCTCTGAATATGATTATATTTGACCAAATGCTGGAAGTGACTCCCAGCCATTTGGCAGAACTTGAGGACAAAACAGCTGGGGATAATTTATATTAGAATGACTTAATATGTAAAAAGAACTTTAAGTAGGAAGGAAAATAAGAAAAGGTCATATTCATTGACTCCCTTACTTCCTTTGTATTTTTTTTCCTAACTTGCTTTAGGAATTGGTAGGGTGCTTGGGTAATATCTATTTCTACCATTTCTATTTCTGCTTGTGGACCATATGAGATTGGTGGGGGAAGGAGGTTGGAAAGTGTCAACATTCATTCAATGTTATTCTCAATGATGATGATTTGACTGAAGGATTAAAACAGGTACAGAAAACTTTATTCAGTGCCTACTGTGTACCAGCATTGTACTAGGCGTTTGTCAGTGTCATCTCAACCGGAGTTCTTTTTCCTTCCCTCCCTCCCTGTGTATGGGTAGGTCTCTTCAAATTATAAGTGGAGGAGATCCAACTCAAATCCAAGTAAAAAAAGGAATGTTTGGTTCTTGTAACTGAAAAAGATTGGGGTACTTTTATGCAAAACTAGATCTAGGTTCTGAAACGTTGTCACTGGGAATTTGTGTTTTTCTGCCTCTTGGCAGTGTGTCCTCTCTGTTGGTTTCATTTTCTCATTGTTGCATTTTTTACAGAGGCTGTTGTTGTATCCAGGGTCAATTCTTACCATATTCATCACACTAATAGCAGAGGAATTACTTTCTAAGACTTGCAGCAAAAGTCCCAGGTTTGAGCCTGGTCATGTTGGGATATTTTGGCCACAAGTAACATAAATATTGGATAAAAGGGGCTTAATTTTCTCACATGGCAAGAAACCCAGAGGTGGAGGCCAGAGTTCCAGAGTTAGTTAACTCAGGGATCAATGATGTCAGGGCACTCAGTCAGCTTCTCTATGGCTCTCTTGGCCTCTCCCTTATAACTTTAGATGGTTACAGCAATGCCTACTGTCACATCTTCACATGACAATCTTCAAAGGCATAGGTCTCTGCTTTGTGTACACTCTTGAGAGTACAAAACAGCTCTCTAAAAGTCACTGAGCAGACCTCTGCTCATGTCTTTAGGGTCAGAGTCATGTCACATGCTTATGCTATCCCGATCCTGTTCCAGGGAAATGCAATGACAGGCATGCCTACTTTACTGAACTTCACTCTATTGCACTTTGCAGATACTACATGTTTTACCACATTAAAGTCTGTGGCAACCCTGCATGGAGGAAGTCTGTGTCATTGTTTCGACAGCATGTGTTCACTTTGTGTCTCTGTGTCACATGTTGGTAACTCTGGCAATATTTTAAGCTTTTTAATTATTATTCTACATGTTATAGTAAACTGTGAATGATCTTTGATGTTACTATTGTTATTGTTTTGGGGCACCATGAATGGTGTCCATATAAGAGGTCTCACTTCATTAGCAAATGTTGCGTGTGTTCTAACTACTCCACCAACCAACTGGCCTACCATCTCTCTTACTGTCCTTGAGCCTCCCTATTCCCTGAAACATAAAAATATTGACATTAGACCAATTAATAGTTCTACAATGGCCTCTGAGTGTTCAAATGAAGGGAGGAGTCACCTGTCTCTCACTTTAAATCAAAAGCTAGTGCTCAGTGCCCATTGCACATTGGTTGTGGAGCCAGCCATACACACAGAGGCTGGCAGGTTCAAATCCGCCTGGGCCAGCTGAAATCAACAATGACAACCGCAATGAAAAATAGCCGGTTGTTGTGGTGGGCACCTTTATTCCCAGCTACTAGGAGGCTGAGGCAGGAGAATTGCTTAAGCCCAAGAGTTTGAGGTTGCTGTGAGTTGAGACACCGAGGCACTCTACCAAGGGCGACATAGTGAGACCCTGTCTCAAAAAATCAAAAGCTAGAAATGATTAAGCATAGTGAGGAAGGCATGTCAAAGCCAAGGCAGGCCAAGAGCTAGCCAATGTGTGAATGTAAACAAAAAGTTCTTTAAGGAAATTAAAAGTGATGCTCTACTGAGGAGCACATGAAAGATGAGAAAGTAAGACAGGTTCATTGCTGTTTTGATATGGACAATCTTTTAGGGTCTGGATAAAAGATTAAGTCAGCCACATCATTCTGTTAATGCAAAGCCTAAACAAGAGAAAGGACCTAACTCTGTTCAACTTTTAGAAGCCTGAGAGGGGCATGGAAGCTGCAGAAGGGAAACGTGAAGGTAGTAGAGATTTGTTGCTGAGGTTAAAGAAAGAAGCATAACTTAAATGTGCAAGGTGAAGCCGCAAGTGCTGACACGGAGGCTGCAGCAAAGTATCCAGAAGGTCTAGCTGAGAAGAAGGTGACTGCACTTAACAACAGATTTTCAGTGTAGACTAAACAGCCTTATATTGGAAGAAGATGCCATGTAGGACAGTCATAGCTTTCAAGATATTATTGCTCATTGACAATGCATCAGGTCACCCAGGAGCTCTGATGGAGATAGGCATAGGAGGAGATGAATGTGTTTTCATGCCTACCAACACAACATTCAGTCTGTAGCTCATTGATCAAGGAGTAATTTCAACTTTCAAGTCTTACTGGTTAAAGAAAACATTTCCTAAGGTGATAGCTGTCATAGATAGGGATTCTTATCATGGATCTGGGAAAAGTAAATCAAAAGCCTTCTGGAAAGAATTCACTATTTCAGATGACATTAAGAACATTCATGATTTATAGGAGGAGGTCAAAACATCAACATTAACAGGAGTTTGGAAGATGTTAACTCCAGCCCTCATGGATGATTTTGAGGGTTTCAAGACTCTAGTGGAAGAACTAACTATAGGTGTGGTGGAAGTAGCAAAAGAACTAGAATTAGAAGTGGAGCCTGAAGATGTGACTGAATTGCCGCAATCTCATGATAAAACTTTAAGGGATGAGGAATTGCTTTTCATAGGTGAGCAAAAGAAGTGGTTTCCTTAGAATTTACTCCTGGTGAAAATGCTGTAAATATTATTGAAATGACAACAAGGGATTTAAAATCTTCTGTAAATTTGGTTGATAAAGCAGCAGCAGCATATGGGAGGACTGACTCCAACTTTAAAAGAAGTTCTACTGTGGGTAAAATACTATCAAACAGCTTTGCATGCTATAGAGAAATATTTTGTGAAAGGACAAGTCAATAGATACAGCAAATTTCACTGTTGTCTTATTTTGAAAAATTGTCACAGCCATCCCAACCCTCAGCAACCTCCACCCTGATCAGTCAGCAGCCACCAATGTCATGGCAAGACCTTCCACCAGCAACAGGTTATGACTCTCTGAAGTCTTGGATAATTGTTAGCATTTTTTTAAATAAAGTATTTTTAAGTTAGGGTGTGCACTTTTTAGGCATAATGCTATTGTATACCAAGTAGACCACAGTATTATATAAATATAACTTTTATATGCACAGGGAAACTAAAAAGTTTGTGACTCACTTTGTTGTGATGTTTTCTGTATTAAGCTGGTCTAGAACCAAACTTGAAGGTACCTATACCTTGATAGTTTTAAGAATATTAACATATATCACTTGGGGCTAGATATATGCCCATGGACATTATTTATTTATTTATGTATGTATTTATTTATTTATTTTTTGAGACAGAGCCTCAAGCTGTCACCCTGGATAGAGAGCTGTGGCATCACAGCTCACAG
>CAUYRH010131162.1:0-30197 GCA_963574655.1 Perodicticus potto | reverse complement strand
CCGTTTCTAAAATTGCATCATTACCATAGTCTGTTTGCCACCCCCCCCCCCATGCAAACAAGGTAGAACACAAAACTATAAAAACATTAGCACTGGCTCGGCGCCTGTGGCTCAACAGGCTAAGGCGCCAGCCACGTACACCTGAGCTGGTGGGTTCGAATCTAGCCCGGGCCCGCCAAACAACAATGACGGCTGCAACCAAAAAAATGTCCGGGCGTTGTGGCGGGCGCCTATAGTCCCAGCTACTTGGGAGGCGGAGGCAGGAGACTCGCTCGAGCCCAGGAATTGGAGGTTGCTGTGAGCTGTGATGCCACAGTACTCTATCCAGAGTGACAGCTTGAGGCTCTGTCTCAAAAAAAAAAAAAAATTAGCACTAACGGGAAAACTGGATTAGTTTCCTATTGCTTATAAGAGCTCACTGCAATCTTAGTGAATTAAGATAACCTGAATTTATTATTTTACAGTTCTGGAAACCAGAATTCTGAAATCATTTTATAGGATTAAAATCAAGATGCTTTCTTTTCTGGAAGCTCTAAAGAAGAATCAATTTTCTTGCTTTGTCCAGCTCCTAGAGGTTTCCCACATTCCTTGACTTGTGGCTTAAAAAAACAAAACAAAACAAAACAATATTGGTATGGGCTGGGTCTTTCTCACATTATTCCTCTGACCTCTTTTTATACATGCCTCTTCTATTAAGCACCCTTGTGATTATACTTGGCCCATCTGGATAATTAAGGAAAATCTCGCCACTAAAATTCAATGATTAGAAATTTTAATGTCTTTTGTAATTTGAAATACCTTTGCAATGTAGTGTAACATTCTGGAGTTCTGGGGAAGAAACGGGTATTTGGGGGGAGCAGAGGCACAACAGAGTCAAAATCACACACGGAGGAAACTAAATCACAGTATCTACAGATAAACTTGGGAACTTTTCTTTGCCTCCACTTTAGATAAAACAGGAGTTCCCGTTAGCAAAACTCTGTGTCAAAACCAGGACTGCTGTCTCACATTTTATCCAGATCCCTGTCTCACAGTCATTCCCCGAATGACATGCCCAAAGTGAAAGAAAAGAGGAGATTGGTATAAATCCTGAAGATTCTATGGTGAACATTTGCATTTTCTTTTTGTTTACTTACTTAAAAACTCACTAGAAAGATGATACTATGGACATGGAGAGTATGCAAAGATTTGCTGCAAATAATACCGTTGTAAAAGTGAAAGGGTTTTTATTCAGTATGTTATAAAAATAGTTATATATGAAGTTAAAGGACAAAGATCTCTCTGGATTAATGTATCCATTCAATTATTTTATGGGATATGCTCAGTAATGCGAAGAAATCTAAAGAAAGACATCTGGTTTCAATTACAGTGACAGGCAGCACTACTTAGGGAGGCAGCCTTCGCATGAGCAAACGGCCAGAGTTTGATTCATGGGAAGACCGCTATAAAGAAATAAGTATTTTTAATGGAGATAAAAATAGCTGATCCCCTTTCCATTGCGGTTTCCTTGTATGTTTCACGGGTGACGCCTCAGGATCTCACTCGCACTCCCATATGGACTAAAAGGAAATACTCTTTAAGCATCTTTGAAAAGGTGTCTGTGCTTTTTGTAGTTGCACTGTCATTGACAAACCAGGTCAGGACACACTGAATGACGTGCAATCTGGACCTTTTATGACCAATGGCCATTCACTAAATCTAGTTCCAGAGATCCAGCAAAAAGAAAACTCTACATTCCTGATTCTCTGGATAGAAAAAGTTTGACCAAATATTAACACACCAAAGGGCTCATGCCTATAATCCTAGCACTTTGGGAGGCTGACGCAGGAGGATCACTTGAGCTCACAAGTTTGATACTAGCCTGAGCAAGAGTGAGACCTTGTCTCTACTAAAAATAGAAAAAAACCAACCAACCAACAAAACAAACAAAACAAGACTAGCTGGGCATGTGGTGGTCACCTATAGTTGCAGCTTCTCTGGAGGCTGAGGGGAGAGGATCTCCTGAGTCTAAGAGTTGGAGGTTGCTGTGAGCTATGATGTCCCGGCACTGTGCCAAGGGTGACAGAGTGAAACGGTCTCAAAAAATAAATAAAAATAAATAAATAATAAAATTAGCCAAGTCACGGCACACTTCCATCTACTAGGAAGGCTGAGGCAAGAGTCACTTGTGCCCAGGAGTTTGAAGACAGTGAGCTATTCAAAATGCCACTGCATTCTACCAAGAGCAAAGGAGAAGACTGTATCCTGGGGGGAAAAAAAAGACACTGATGGTTCTATCAGTAATTGTTAATACCATACTTATGCATAAGTAGAATGCATGCCGAGTAACAAGTACTTGCTCTAGTCCACATCAGAACACCGTAGATAATACACAATTCTTTAGTATTCCGATCTCAGCATTATTTATTTATTTATTTATTTTTGGACACAAAAGAATTTGTGCAGATCCATTGTCAGTTTGCTCTGAAAACTCTACAGCAATCAAGAAAGTTTTACATGTTCTATAAAATCAAATAAATTCATGACCAGAGTTTTACTTCTATATTCAAAGAAATCGACAGTTATGCCAAAGAGCTTAGAATCTTGTTTTCTCCTTTATAACCTGCAGAGGAGGTGATATTTCTAAAACCATCCACAGTTATGACAAAATATATATTTCTCACATTCTGCTTGCCCTGTTATATTACCTTTAGCATGTTCGTATGATGCCATTATTTTAAGTGTGTGATGCTCTTTATGAAGGGCAGGAATACAAATAAATGTTGAAAATGATTTTGATAAGAAATCTAAGAAACAGTAAGGATTACACAGTGGAGACAAAAATCATATTTATGTACTAAGAATAGTCATTTTTGTATATGATTTATATTTCTATTAGTTAAGTTTAAATCCTTAAATAAATATTAAAACTCAATAAACAGACTCTTTCATTAATCTCACAAATTTACCCCACAACATCCTCTCAGGTAGAGAATGAATGTCAGTAGTTTTTCACATGGAAAATACCTGGGCTGCACAGATATCAAGAACATAGTTAAACACAGCAAACTTGTGTTCACATCATTGTGTTTTGTTTTCTTTAACATGTAATGAAAATGTCTCAGCATTTAAATTCAAGGCAGACTGATAAATTATTAACAGTGCCTTGAAGCCCTGACTGAAGATTTAGCACCTGCTGAAGTTCCTAAATGAAGCCTGTACTCAGAAGCTTCTTACATTCCCGGAGTGGGGGCCTTGCATTTCTTTGTTTTCAGAAAAGACATATTGATCCATACTGAACATTAGCGAAGGGCCGAGACAAATTTAATGTTCCCTTTCCATTGAAAATTACTCATTACTTCCTTATCCTTACAGAAAATTCAGGATACAATTGCAAGGACCGTATGTGGGTTTTGTCCTGCTCCGCCTCACTCTCCATTTTGTGTGGAGAAGAGCACACATCTTTGGAATATTAGACATTTATCCCCAGGCAAGGTTTGGTCAATTCAAGTGGAACCGTACAGACTAAAAGGGGCAAGGCTTTGGTGTTGTACCCTTCCACTGGAGAAAACTGAAATGGTAAAAAGCCACATAGGCTAAACTCTTGGTGAGAGACATTTGATTGTGTTGGGTGTGACAGTAAGGACCCTGCTGCAAGTCACAAAGGTCACTTTGGTTGGTGAATTCCACATCTTGAACTTGGGCTGAAGTTCTCATCACCAAAATGTGTTTGTTGGCTAGTCCTTGGAGAACAAATAATGAATAGCATTGCCAGATTCTGGTTTTTATTTTGTTTTTATTTGTGAGACAGAGTCTCATTCTGTCACGCTGGGTGGAATGCTATGGTGTCATTGTAACTCACAGCAACCTCAAATTCTCAGGCTTGAGCGATCCTCTTGCCTCAGCCTCCCTAGTAACTGTGACTACACGTGTGGGCCACCAGTGAAAGGGGGGCACTTGACCGGCAGAAACCTCACAGACCACCAAGGCTTGTACGGAAGTTCTTTATTGGTGGGGGATGCTGCAGAGCAGCATAAAGGAGGAGGGGGGAGAGAGAGAGATGAGAGAAGAGAGGAGAGGAGAGAAGGTAGAGAGAGAGAGAGAGACGAGAGACACGGGGTGGGTAGAGAGGGAGAGAGAGAGACAAGAAAAGAGAGAGCAAAAGACAAGGGCACCTGATATAGGTTCGGTTAGGGGAGGTGCCGGGATGGTAGATCAGCCAATAAGGAGTTACTGCTCTGGCGCGAAGAGCCGTAGGGGGCAGGCCATAAGTTTGAAATTTTCAGTGGATAATTGGGATAGGGAGATGAAGTTTTGCAATTATCTAACAACCAGCCTAGCTAATTTTTCTATTTTCAGTGGAGATGGGGTCTCACTCTTGATCAGGCTGGTCTTGAACTCCTGAGCTCAAGCAATCCACCACCTCGACCTCCCAGAGTGCTAGGATTACAGGTGTGAGGCACCGCACTGGTCACCAGGTTCTGGTTTTAAGATACTGGGGAGCAGAGGAGGTGAAAGAAACAGAGGCAAGTGAGACAGAGGAAGAAAACACTGACGCAAATGGCAGTTTTTAATGTGTCTGAAAACTATAAACAAGGAACGTGGGTAATTTCTCTGTTGATAACAGCCTGAGTAGTTGCCACATAACTTAAGGGCAACTTAGTGGCTATCAACATAGAGGAAAAAAATATCCAGAGGAGTTAAATTGCACAAATGCCTGCGAACTATAAGCTGTACTTTGCACGGGTTAGTTTTTCTCATTAACCTTTGAACAGAGTTAGGACTAGCAAAAGATTATTCTTCAGTGAAACACAAATGACTGCCTTTAACACATCCTATCTTTCCTGAAACATAGGCCTTCATTCTTGGAGGGATATCTAATATACGAAAACACGGGCTTAAAAAGTATGTAATTTGAGATGGAAAACTATGTGTGTGCATTAAGAAGATAATGCCCTTGAACAGCGCACTTAAGTTATTTATGGTAGTATTTTTAAACTGAGTTAAAACTTCTAAATTGCAAGGAAAAAACTATTGTAGCCTCTGGGGTCCATTTGTTGATCTATATGCATATATCATCTCTCTACACATCTATCGTCATCGTCTATTTCAGTCTATTGTAGCTCTTTGACGCTCGCTTATTACTAAGGTTCTAGACATTCTGGGCCTAGAATAGATTAATTTATAGAATAACGTAAGTTATATCACAATAACTTACAATAATCTTTGCAATATCCTCTTTCACGACAAAACAGAATCTCAAAAGAAGCTAAGCAACTTGCCGAAAACCTCACGGATAATAGGCACCACAATTCAAATGTCTTACCCAGACATGTTGAAAGCCGTCTGCATTCCACAAGGGACAGCTTTGCCTGAACCAAAGTAACCCTCTTCATAAATTTACCTATATTTCAATTCTCTTAGGGAAAATCCACCTTTTATCTCCATTTATCCACATCGGCTTTTCATGAAGCCAAAATTCACAGGATAGCTGCCAGCTAAACTCCTGTTTGTGTTGTGCTGGGGCCATGTGGCCCGAGAGGCTTATGATATAAAAATGCTGCATTATTAAAATACACTTATTAAAGGGAATTCTTTCTCCTCCCCCTCCAAGTGGAGAAAAATGATGTGTCATCAGTATTGACATACTCTTACTATACTATCATTCCTGGACCACCTTGGAGGGAGGAGACAATACAGGTTCATTTGTTATATCCCTACGATAAAGGATAGACTTAACTGGCCTCTCTCTATTATTGTAGTCACAGCAGACTTCTTATTGTGTGATGTAAGGTGATCTATGCAAGCAAGGAAAAAAATTCCCAACCTGTCTTATCTTTTTTCTGGAGCATTAAGCAGTGTTATGTTTTACTACTTGTCTTGGTTTCCTATTGTTTTGATACACTTCATTGTAAAGAGGTGCTACTATTCCTTCCCAGTTTGCTTTTAATCTTAACCCACAGAAAAACGTAGTGCGGGTCATTTGTCTGCCTTATCAGAATCACTCAGCCAAATGAACTTTTAAGACATTAGTCTAATTCTATATTGTGTATATTTTGCTTTTCTGAATCTTCATTGTATGTAAGTTTAAATCTCCAAGAAAAGACTCTAGAAATAAAATGATTAGGAAATATTTGTGAATATTTCATTAAATCTACTACTATTTTTAAAACCAAACAAATAGCATGATTTATACCTTGGTACAATTATTTCATCATGCTAACTGCTTACTACCAATTTTTTTTTTCAGAACCTCTGACTGTTAGGTATTGTTAAAAGCACATTTAGTTAAAATTAGAATAGGCCAAGAAGAACTTGAAAACCATTTAGGTGAAGTTGATCAGCGATACAATCCTCCATACAACTTAAGTACAAGTCCTTGGATTTTAATAACATAGTCTAAACTTCAATTATTATCTAAACTCCGCTTTTAATTTTGATTGTGTAGATATAGCCAGAGTGATTGTGTTAACAAAATAGTAGGCATGACTACAGCTGCTGTCTTCTGACAGTGGGTTTGTTTACATAAATAAGTCCAGACACGCGAGGCTCTGGGGGATTGCCACCAGTAAGTGATCAGTCTTCAAGTGAAAAGAGCTGACAAGAATTGCCAGCCTCTCTCCCTCTTTGTTAAATCAATATTCTTGAGTAGAAAGTTAAAATTCCACCACTCTGCCTAGGAAAAACCTCTACAGCAAAAGCTTAATGGTTGAAAATGATGAAGTATGGGTTTGCCGCATTCACACACCCATGCATTTTTCATTTTCAAGGGATCATAAAATACAGTTTGTGATTTTCAACAAATGACATTGGGAATTTATTCAGGTACACACTGAAATCTAGGAAGTAAAAAATATTTTGATGAACACTGACCAAAATACAAGTGTTACTATAGTCCTCAGAACCCCCAAATAAGTCTTTGAACATCACATTAGCCATCAGTTTCACACTGGCATAAAAATGAGTATACATCTGTGTGATTGGGGTCTGTCACCCAGGTTACTCAGCCTGGTCTGCCAGGCACCCTGAGGAGAGGCCTGGTCAAAAGTCTGTGTTTTGGATCAGTTGATGGAGAGTAAAAGCTTTTACAGTTTGAGGAAGAATGATTAAAAATGAGTTAAAGATAAAATAGGCAGCAAGTCAAGGCAGTAGCTCTCAAGGAGTCAAGACAAAAGGAGATACACCCTGAAAAGTAAACGCTGAAAGCAGAGCTCAGAGGACGAGTCCAGGCCACAATGAATGGGTGTCGAGTGTTTGCTAAACAGAGAGAGCCTCTCCCACCATAGACAGACAGCAGTTCCTCTGGCAGTGGGCACAAGACACAGAGACTCACAGACTCCCACCCAAGTCCTAGAGTGGAAAAGGAGAAGCTCCTGCCACACATGCCTGTGAGAAGAGTTGACTTACACTGACTGGTGACTACAGGCCCATAGTTTCACTATTATCTGTCTGCCCCTCCCATAGGCCCATTCCTCATTGCATTCTGAAGCAAATCCAGTGATTCTGAACCACCGTGGCCAAGGCAAGGCTAAGGGAAAGGAAGGCCAGAAGCATCCTGCTGCCCATGGCTTGTGTGCCCTGCTAGACAAGGTTGACAGACAGGTGAGATCATTTATGAGAAATAGGGCGACACAGAGGACAGAGCTGTAGAGATTTATCCATAATACACTAACTTAAAGGTGTTATTCAGAGAAGGGACATTTTATGACTATATGCGCTAGCAGAGACCTTGGGTTACATTTATGGACTTACTATCTAAGAAGAGGTCAGAGATCTAGGTATCAATAGAAAAGGTAGTGGTGATGGAATATGAGACTTTCATTGCCAGGGACAGTCACCGACGTGGAAATTCTTCCCTTCAGAGCTTTTGTGGATGAGCTCTGCAGGCTGCACAATTTGCTTATTTTTGTTTTGTTTTCTATTCTTTAAATGTGTTCCCTTTTACTCCCAGGGCTTTGACACAAAGTCTTCCTTCTACCAGAAAGTTCTTTTTCCAACCCTTCTTCTCTGACTCTCTGCATAGCAACTTCTCCTTCTCATGAATGCTTACCTATCTATAGGCCTTCGGCAAAAGCACCATGTTCTCAATGTAAACCTCTGATACGTCTAGCCAAGGTCTGGCCTTTCTATTAGCAGAACATAATATCCTGTTGCTTTCTTTCACATCATCATTTTTTCTGCCACATGTGCACTGAGTAAATGGCTGGCGATAGAGATTATGGAGGGATTGAAACTATGAATAATAACAAAGGCAAGGTAAGACCCTGAGAATGAGTTGATGGAGTGTGTAAGATATTTAGAGGTCAAGGAAAGAAATGCCAACTTATAAGAAGAGTCATTTCTGTGGATAATCAACTAACCAAGAAGTATGAAGGCAATAGTTTGGACAGAGAAATAGTAAGTCAGGGGCTTCAATATTCAAGGAATGAAGTTCTGTAACTTAAGGAAGTATATATTTGTGAAAGTAGGGGGATAAAGTTACTAACAATCAATTTAGATTTCCAGAAGCTCTGTGAATTGAGTTCACAGCTTGGGGGAGCATAGAAGTAGTTTCAAAAGGTGAAGGTCTGGGTGGTATCAGGGTTAGAACTAAATGGACAAGGGATGAGTTCTGGCTTTCTCTAGTGACCAACATGAGCAGGACAAGGTGTGTGCTGAAATGAATTCTGCATAATATTCAGTTCTAAAGCTGTAAGATATAGGATCCTCTTAGGAGAGAAAGTGTTCTTGGATATCCCCGGGGCTCCTGATAATGGAAGTAAGGTTTCCTGAAGAGAGCTGCTCATACTTCCAACATATCGACACCCATAAACCCTGGCCATGGGAGGCTGCAGAAACGTAAATACGTGCATGACCTCCACGGCGGGTAGAAGGTCATAGAGTCTTTCTGAATTGTTATCAATGGCAGCATTCAGGGTGGTAATGACCCAATAACTGGGCGTTAGTACTACTCCTTCCTACCTTCTGGTAACTCAATGGCTGACTTCATGATTTTCAAGGCTCTTCACTGTGTCTTTGGTGACAAAACTCTAAGCTGAACCCATTACATTGTATCCCAGAGGAATAAGCTCAATTTCTCATTTAGCAACACAGTGTTATCGTCTGACTGTTTCCAACCTCCCAGTTTTTCACCTGCTCTTCATCAGGAAACCTGTCCTCCTGCCATTGGAATTCTCTTACTCCGTGAACAGCTTACATGTCAACTGCTTATCTGAATTCTGCCCTTTGCTTATTATTTCTAATCTTCTCACTTATTTTTCAATTAGACAGTCCTGACTGCTAGACTAGGCTCCCTTCCCATTGATTCCTGCTGGATTTGCATTCTCTCTGTTCTCTCCATCCCACCGAAAGGAAAGAATGGCGGGTTCTATTTCTCTTGTCCCGCTGACGTGAACCCGGCTCAGCCTGGCTGTGATGCAAAATATGACATTTTCCCTCAGCAGTCATAGAACTCTTGCCTAAATATAGCGGATATGACTGTTTCATGCAACGCAGTCCGTTTGTTTTCATGAGTAAAGACTATCAAAAGCAATAGCAACAGAATAACAACAACAACATAAACTCTGATATTTTTTGTCTGGATACTTGGCTTCAATATCACTTCTCGTTCTTTAACTGATACTCTTTTCCCTGTAGAGTTTATCACCTCGTCAAAACTTTGTTAAACTTAAGGAAGAAATAAAATATTTCCAATCTAATCTTCATTTTAAAAAACATCTTGAATTGTTTAAATTATTTGCTTGTGTTGATGACTTGGTTACTTGTGCTCCGATCTGGGATTTAACTAAAAACAGCTCCTGACAACTTGCCAAGTAGTGTATGAAAATTTCATATATCAATTTTTAGATACTGTTTACTAAATCTCAAATTAAAAAGCTAACTTAAAACCTATTTAAGTTTTTTATGTATGAGTCATTATTAAATGATTAACTGAATCCTTGCGTGTGAATACAATTGCTTTTTTTTTTAACATATACATGTGTTTATTAGGTTTCCACTTTTTGCCTCCACAGAATTAAAAATACAATACAATTATTTAGAGGGTATAAAATGAGACGTAACCTGGTGTAGGGTGGAGCCTTACTAAGTGCCACATATAATTTTCAATTATTTATCCTCCCTCTCACATTCCCATCCTTTCATCTCTCTCCATACGCTTGCAGATGTGTGTATGTGCACACGTGCTCACACACACACACACACACACTCTCCAAACTTCCCAAACAAAGGGCTCCATCCTAATACTTCCATCACGTCTAAAGTTGTTACATTTGGAGTACAGGCTATGAACTGTCAATATATTTTGAAGACCACATACTAACTGGAGGAAAATTATCTCCAATTCACTTTTATCCAATATGCATTTGTTATAATACTCAGATTCTTTTCTTTCTTCAGGGTGTTACAGTGTTCTGTGGTAAATTTTCTATACAAAATCACAACATTTGTAATCTTACAAGATATTCATTACGTGTTGGCTAGCTGTTTGTAAAGTTTTGCCATGAATGTGTATGGGTGACTTTGGGACACCCTGTACTTGTACCCTGTGTGCAGTGGAGTCTTCATGATGCTGCACACAAACTCCCCCTCCCAAGTTGAGGCCTTTCACACTGTCCCCCTGCCTACTCCCCACCTTCCTTCCTCACCCATCCCCCTTGTGAAGTTTCAACTTTGTGAACATCAAACAAATTCGACCAGCTTGACTTTGCCAAGGACTTGCTGGTTGCCCTGTCTTAGCAGTGGTGCGACCCGCCCTCACATCTCAGCTTGCAGGTAGTTGCTTCCGTGAAAACGCCCTGCTCCTGAGTCGGCACCGAGACTCTCCTTCCCCTGCCTACCTGCTATGTCACCTAAGTCCACCTTTCTATTCCTCATCACATGGCAGGTAAATTGATTTGTTTCTTTTTGACATCTCCATAAAACAGTGGCCACATGATGGCAGGATCAGGCTTTCCTTGCTCTCCATATCTCCAGCATCCAGAACTTTCATTGGCATATGATATGCACCTCTAACCCACTTAAAAATAATCAGATAAGGGTGGCACCTGTGGCTCATCGAGTAGGGTGCCAGCCCCATATACCGAAGGTGGTGGGTTCAAACCTGGCCTCGGCTGAACTGCAAAACAAAAAGATAGCCTGGCATTGTGGCAGGTGCTTGTAATCTCAGCTACCCAGGAGGCTGAGGCAAGAGAATAACCTAAGCCCAGGAGTTGGAGGTTGCTGTGAGCTGTGTGACGCCACAGCGCTCTACCGAAGGCAATAAAGAGAGGCTCTGTCCCTACAAAAATAATAATAATAATAATAATCAGATAAAATAATAAACCATAGAGTCAGATGATAATTTGGTCCATTAGTTCATCTAGGCAGCAAATATTTATTGCATTTGTTGAGAGTCTATTATATACCAGGAACTGTTTAGGTCTCTGAAAAATATAAACTAAAAAAGAAAAAATGAGAGTGATAGAGAGAAACATGGTTTTTATATTTGTGAAACTTAGTAAAAGAGATCTAAAAGTATGCAAGAATTATGCAATAAAAGTAAAATTATAACTGTCATAAGAATTGTGTACGGTAGTTTATGGAAAAGGACTGGGTGCTATAGAAGAGCTTAGTAGAAATGGCACAGCGACTTAAGCAGGGCAGAGAAGCATCTATGGAGAAGTGATGGCCCCTATGGGTTTTGACAGAAGGGTAGGTGGTAACCAGGCTGGGGGAAGGGATGAGGGTAGGTGGTAACCAGGCTGGGGGGAAGGGATGAGCACAAGCACAGTGAACACAGTAGAGAGAAAGGAAGGTCCCTGCTAGGCAGTAGTGCTGGGAATTTGGTTATTTATCTTCACAGGAGTGACAACTGTGACAACCACATCTTCTTCAAAATGTGATCACTTAAGTAAAAATGTATTCACAGTAGAGATCTATTTAATACATTAGCATAGTAAAGTATTGCAAGTTTTTCTTGTGCCAGGCACTATGCTGTGCCCTAGTGAAAAATTCGAACAATTGGCTCGGTGCCCGTAGCACAGTGGTTACAGCACCGGCCACATACACGGAGGCCGGCGAGTTCAAATCCAGCCCAGAACAGCTAAACAACAACAACACTACAACAATAAAATAGCCAGGCATCGTGGTGGGTGCCTGTAGTCCCAGCTACTTGGGAGGCTGAGGCAAGAGAATCATTTACGCCCAAGAGTTTGAAGTTGCTGTCAGCTGTGACGCCACTGCACTCTACCCAGGGAGACATAGTGAAACTCTGTATCAAAAAAAGAAAAGTAAACAATCATGATTGTTGACTCCCAGAATCTCACACTCATGTGGAAAAAAAGATATGTGAGAAATTGTGAGCATTTGTAACAATAGAAGCATACTTGCGTGTAAAATTCAAAATGAACAACAAGGCTGAAGTCCGAGGTCTGTGAGGATCAGGAAAGGCTACTCTGAGCACTTGTCCCCTGGAATGAATGAATAGGGCTGATCCAGGCAGAGGGAACAGCATGAGCGAAGGAGGGAAAACCTGGGTATTGTGGTTGCCCGTGTATGGAAGCCCAGGGGCAGGGGAAGGACCGTAAGCAAGTTAGTATTTCCAGAACATAAAGTGCACAGAGGGGGTAAAGATGATGTCAGTGAAGTGGGTCTGGGCATTACTTAGTGTAACATGGAGCTTTTCCTAAAAAAAGGAAAAAAAACAAAACTTTGCTGTAGAGAAATACAATTGGAACAGAGGTGAGTAAACAAGGTTTTCAGAAGAAACACGAAACCCTTCTCTTTCGCGGAGGCCAAGTTGCTGTGCACAGACACTGTTGTGCTCTAGGTGCATCAGGCCTTTGTCTTTTCTATTCTGTGTCTCTACCCTCTCAACTTACTGAACCCCCATTTTTCTTTTGACATCTAGAAAGGGGGCTTTGGAAAAGGAGCGTCCAGTTAACGAGCATTCAGCATCTCTCCGCCACCCCTTCTGAATGTGAGTTCGGCATTCCCAGCTTCGTCACAAGGCACCTGCATCCTCCTATCAGACTTCCGAATTCTTCTATAAATAACCACCTTTGGGAATGGTGTCTATTTATAGAAGACACACAAAGACTTTCTTGATTGTCTACCAAGTGGGCGTGACATGGATCTATGATCAAGCCACCCCAGAGAGTGCTGGCTCCGTGAGAACTAGGAGTCGTCAGGCGCCAAGGGAATGTCTTACTATTCTAAAAGGCCACACTTAAAAACAAATTTTAAACACACTTAAAGAAATTAAATATGAGCTTTTCTGCTTGATATGTAGAACTTTCCTAACTTTCAGTTAGCTTCATACCTTCAGGCAGGAAGGAAGAAATGCAATATTGGCAAAAAAAATAATAAATCCTCAGAATTGGCTGGGAATGATGTGTTTCTGGCACCCTGAGATACTTAACACCTTTTGGAACAGAGGGAAGAGTTGCTTTGAAAATGGTTCAGCAAGGCACACATGGAGACTGTTCTCAGTCGAGGCAGGCTGTTAGCACAGTATTTAACCACTGCTGTTCCTCCGCCCAACTCCATCGCTAAATGTACTGTGGTGTTCTCTCGTGCGTGGTCAAAAGTCTACAAATTGGCTAGTGTTTTTGTCCTGTGTCGAGTTATTTATCCGCAGATGGTGGAGAAAAAGACTTTCTTGTAAACACACACGTACAGAGAGGCACAGACTGGTATCAGTATTCTGTTAAGCAGGTGAAGATGGTACTGCGTGGGGACGTTCTAGGACATGCACATGAGTTTGGGATAACAGGTTCGGAGAAAATAAAATGTTTCTCTAATCTCAACCCGGCTCACAATGCCTCTCTTTTTCTGAGAACGATCCTGCGTGTAACATTTTATGATCGTACCATTTTGATCTCTTGATCTTGTTATAATTTATCTTCAACAGGGGGACACCTGAACACGAAGAATCAGAACTGAAATTTATTTGGATTCCATTAATCACACTGGAGCATATTTGCTACAATCATTTGTCCAGAGAGTGGTAACCAGGCAGCATTTCAAATCTGATCTGATAGATTTAGTACAAAGCTGTCATGCCAAACTTTTTGGAAAGGGATAAACAGATGGAAGTATTTAAATAAGACTGGACACAACTTGATTCTGTTTTGAGGAGCAGTTCTGAAAAAAAAAAAAATATGGGGCACATAGTCAGCAGATTTGCATGTCAATGTGAAGCCTGGTTCACTTACTAGATGTTTAATTTGGGGCAACTCACTTAACCTCTCTGAACTCCAGTGTCCTAATGTCTCTCCTAGGGTGGTCCTGAGGGCACTAAATGGCTTTAGCATATGAGAGTATCAGGCAGGCACCTAGGGTAAGGTAAGGTTTCAATAACTAATCATTAGACAAAAATATGAGAAAGTTGAACCTTAATTTTGGGAAATGTGCTTGTTGTCCGGAAAAACAGATACTAATTTGTGAAACGTGAGGGGCAGTGAATAAGATGAAGTCAGAGGACAGCCAGCCTGAGCCAAACAGTGCAACGGAGTCTTGATACAGGTTTGTGGAATTCTCACCCTCAGTCAAGGGAAGAAGATCGTTCCCAATCTCACTGTGGGTCCTCAGTGCCACCCTGGGCCCTTTAGAGCCAAAAGAAACTCCTCAGTCTCCTGAGATTCATTCTTTCAACAACAATGAAATGAATTTCTATGGAAAAGGGAAAGTGCAAGTTTCTTTTCTACAACTTAATCAAATGTAATCCAAGCTCACTAGCAATGACCAAAAGCTTGCTGTGCACTGGGGCATTATTAAAAATAAACCTATAGGTCAACAAATGTATAACATAATGCTGCACAATGCCGCAAATAAAGCACGTGATAAAACGGAACAGATGACAGTTTTAAAGAGGGAAGTTGGGCTTTTTCTTGGAGGACATTATACTTAAAGGTCAGAGGTCATGTATATGGCCATGTCCAAAAGCATTAGAACGTAAGAGTTTGGAGTGGGCGAGGAGAGGCATTGTATCCCACCAAAAAGTCTGTTCTACATGGACATTTTCAATGTGGCCTTTGTGCGTTCTGCCACTTCTTTTATTCCCTCTTGTCCTTTGCATCTTTAATCTTTTCCACCTAAATTCCAAGACGACCAGCATCTGCATTTGAAACCTCCCCTGGTCTCTCCAGTCAGAAGAAAACATGTTCCATAAAGTCAATTAGAGTTTTCCCTCAGGAAGTATTTGCAGTCTATAAGAAGAACCGAGAACAGAGAACGAAATGAAACGGTGTTCCAGAAACTTTCCCCAAACCCAGTGGTTTGAGGTGAGGTCATGCTGGGGGCAAGGAAGGAGGAGCTTATGGGCCAGGAAATGGCTTTCCACGATGCCCACTGGTAGCTGGTTGCTTCTCGAGAAATAACCTAGCCCTGTGCTTCCCTGAAATAAAGGCTGCTAAAAGGGGGTGCTTTTTCAGAAGGAGGGGTGAGAGTCATGGCGCCAAATGAAGTCACTGCATGCGCAGTAAAATTCATTTCTACCATTTTTAAACAGCAGGAATCCAGGTTGATTCAGCCACCAGTGTGAAGAGGATTTCCACAAGGGGTCAGGAACAGGGGTGGTACCTGGGGAAGCCTGTGTGTTGGAAGCTCAGAGGGACAGAAGGGTACTGGTAGGAAATCCTCTCTGAATGCTAATTTCATATTCCAAATTTGTCCACAGATCACCTGACAGAAAAAAAAATTCTTCCATTTCTAAGATAACAGGTTGAGATTCAAATGAGCCTTCACTTCCTGCCCTTCATTGCAGTATCCATGTACTTCATTAAACCACTGTCACATTTTCTCCAGAGATGACTGCTTTTCAGTTCTGGGTGAAGTGACAGCTAAATATAATGGAGCATACATCAATCTGCAGACATCTGCTCCTGGGGCCTTTGGAAGGAAAGGTGAGGGAGTGCACACACAAATGTAAGCGCTCTGCAGCAAGACCGAATTTCCACAATGCTCCCCATGTCCTTCGGAGAGCACAGGACACGAAAAAGCCGTCTTTCCAGGACACAGGGAACCCTGCTGCTTTGGGGTCAGGCCTTCAAATCGTGGCATTGGGAAGCTTTCATTAACGATTTCTAGGAGAAGTGGTAACCCTGTGTTTCGAGTAAAACAACAACATAACCTAAAGCATATGTAGGGAATAATATTTAACAGAAGAATAAATTATTAAAAATCTGTTCAAAAATAACCTTGGTTCTACAAGAAAAAAATATTACAGGGAACCACGTACCTAGAGCCCAAGTATAAAACTTAAATCCTGATATTGATGTTTTACGAACTTTTTTTTTTTTTTTGAGACAGAGTCTCAAGCTGTCGCCCTTGAGTGCAGTGACGTCACAGCTCACAGCAACCTCAAACTCTTGGGCCTAAGAGATTCTCTTTCCTCAGCTTCCCAAGCAGATTTTTTTGTTCCAGATGTCATTGTTGTTTTTTTAGCTGGCCCCGGCCAGGTTCAAACATGCTGGAACCCTACCCACTGAGCTACAGGTGTCGCCCTATGTATTTTTTCTTTTTAATCATTGCTCCTCTCTTCCTTTGCTTTCTTGTTCTCTTTTCCCACCCCTGAAAAGAAGGCAATTTAGGTGATGTTAAAACTATAACACTAATAAACAGTTTATGCTTATTTTTTCAGTGATACTGCTAAGTGTTATACATTTGGTTTCTGTTTCATTCCATCAGCATGCTAAAAAAAAAACAATCTGTAAATATTATAGACTTTCTCTCTGCGTTATTGAAAATAAATGCTAGGGCTCAGCGCCTGTGGCTCAACGGGCTAAGGCACCAGCCACGTACACCTGAGCTGGCAGGTTCAAATCCAGCCTGGGCCCGCCAAACAACAATGTCTGCAAACAAAAAAAAAAAAAAAAAAAAAAAAATGGCCAGGCATTGTGGCGGGCGTCTGTAGTCCTAGCTACTTGGGAGGTGGAGGCAGGAGACTCGCTTGAGCCCAGGAATTGGAGATTGCTGTGAGCTGTGATGCCACGGCACTTTATCCAGGGTGACAGCTTGAGGCTCTGTCTCAAAAAAAAAAAAGAAAAGAAAAGAAATGCTAATCTGTGGGAACATTGCAAACACGATACAATATACAGGTAATATATTTTAACACATGTTGTTGAGGTGTGCTGAGCCATATGAGTTGAGCTTGTGGTTTTATATACTGTGGGTTTAAAAGTCCTCAGTATGTTTGCTAGGAAATATGGAGGCAATTCAGGAGGATGCTTTGCCACAGTACATGTATTTTATGTTTGTCTCCTTAAATCTTGCCAATGGTTCCTGGTTATGAGCCCCGGGATAAATTTGCAGTGGCATTCCCTGTCTCAGTAAAAAGTCAAACTGGCAAAGCTTTTGGCTGGCAGATAGGGTTTGGGAATTGCCCAGTGTTAGGGTGGAAAATGGTTTTAGAGTTTGTACCTATTATTATTTGTTTTAAAATCGGGACTATACAAATGGTATGAAGGAAAGAACATAAAAATCCTGCAGAATCCATTTCATAGCCCAGGAGCCAAGAGTGCTTCTGATTTGCAGACTTTGTGAGCTCGCCCACGCCGTCAGTGCCCACCGCTTCCACTCTCACAGCTGTCCTACCCAGGCTCCCTTCTCGCAGAAGCTCGCAGTGTGAGGGTGGAACTGCTTGGGCTTGAATGCATTGCTCAAATCCTGAGCAAAGTGCTTATTCTCTGATTCCTCAAGTATAAAATCTATCGGCATGATTTTTTTGTGATGACTAAACTTGATACACTCAGTGGTATCCTGACCATACATGACCAATAGTGATGGTTAGCTCGTACCCCTGGTTAGAAATTAGTCATATTTGCTCTCAAGATACAAAAAGGACATAGTTGAACTTGCTATGTGCTAGAAAAATATGCTACTAATCTAGGCAATTTGTGTGTGTGACATTAAGTTCCTGCCTTCCAGGATCTTATAATTTAATGGGCTTACAGATGAGAGAATGGACAGATTTGGTACAGTATGGCAAGGGCTGAGAGAGACTTTTCTCAAGAACCTAAGAAAGCATATTTCCATGGGCAACTATTCAGAACCTGGGAGGAACAGAGTGATTTCTTAAAGAAGATGGCATCACTGTGACCTGCTTGTGGGAAGGACGTGCCATTACCTTTTAAATCAGGGATGACCAACTTTTTCTTTTTTTTCTGACATACATTGGAAGAATAAGTGCAGCCTGGGGCCACACATTAAATACACAAACACTAATGAACACTGACTAGCAAAGGAAAGGTCCATGTATACTTTTCGTGATAGCTGACACCACAGATGAGGAAGAAAAGTCCTCAAAAAGTCAGCATGTGGCCAGGGGCTGCAAGTTGGACACCCCCGTCTACACTTTTGAATGGTGAGATAAAAGACTTAGCATTAGAATCAGATTGTACATTCTGCCCAGACAAATGATCATTAGATCTTTAAGAGGAAGAGGGGTGTGTGTGTGTGTGTGTGTGTGTGTGTGTGTGTTGGGGTGGAGAATGGAGGTGCAGATACAAAATATCCAGAATTGAGAGTCAATTGTGTGGCTTCATATGGACAGAATATGTCTTCTGTCAATCAAATAAATAAGAATAAAAAAACAGAAGTCCCAGTAAACACAAATACCATTAGAAT
The DNA here is from genome assembly GCA_963574655.1 of Perodicticus potto. NCBI lineage: Eukaryota > Metazoa > Chordata > Mammalia > Primates > Lorisidae > Perodicticus > Perodicticus potto. The sequence goes on along the minus strand of CAUYRH010131162.1, from coordinate 11,612 downwards.
TAAAATTTTAGAACATGAAAATGAGTAACATGTGTCATTTGAAGAAAGACTGTCCACTCTGGACGCAAGCCCCAAGTCACTTAAACTTCATGAGCAAGCTACAAAAAATGGGGCTGCTGCTGGATGATAGTCCCTGCTCACAATTCTTTGCTTCCCACTCACCCTTTCCATAACTTCCCTAACCTATTGACTTTTATCTTGAACATAGTTGCTTTGGCCAAAGGAATATCTGTTTTGCTGTGAATACAGGCTGAAATAGGCTTGTGTTGTTTGGTTTAACCATTGTACTTTTAATATCTACCATGAGAATACTGCGCCCCATATATCTCCTGATACAAGCATGACGCATGTGTGGAAGAACCCAAAAACTTACCTGAAGTAGCTTTATCCCAGTAAACAAGTAGGTCTTTACACAAGAGGGAAAAAAATGATAATCATTAAAAAAACACAGAGATTTGGGCAAATTTTTCTTACATAGCATTATTGCATAAAAGAAAATTGATTCATCAAATGTTCCTCTGAACTGATATCCTTTATTGTTTCATTGTAATTCCTTAGAAGAGAGACTGAGTGTCGTGTCAGAGAAGACCAAGATGTTCTATTGGTGGCAATGACTAGCTTAGATATCCCACTTAGCAAGTCAGAAGGTCAGATATACTTGGACCAATATTCCTTAGTAGCAGATGAATTAAATTTTACTAGCATTATGTCTAAAAGTTCAAGCTTTGGAGTCAGCCCTCCTTCGGTGGAACCCTCACTCTGCCATTTTCTGGCTAGATGACCTTGTGCAAATGACTTGACCTCTCCTGACTTAACTTTTTCTTCTCACTTGCATATAATGATGCTATTTCCTTCATGAGGCAATGAGCGTAAGATCAAGGTAAAGGGCTTAGTACAGTTTGAGGCAATTCATAAATTATTAAAAAATTAGATATCACTACACGACTCTTTCATCTCCACCTTGAATGGAACTTCCAGAATATTTCATCTGTCCTTCTTCTTCATTCTGTTGTTTTTTGTGCCACCCTGAATTTTCAGTATCCCTGGGAAGGTAGTTCCCTGAGGAAGTGCCTGCATTTTTACTCTTTAATTTTGGTTGGCTAGTATGGGCCTGGCAATAACAGATTTTCTAATATCTTCTATGATAATTTAAACATACTTAATAAATAATGCTATAATCAAGTGACAGATAGACTCTTGAGAAGACTGTAGTCTCTGAGGATGATTTTGGACTGTTACAGCGTTAGACCCTACACAAAAGAGAAAATGTAGCTATAGTTTTATTTAACGGAAAAATTTTCTCTGGCAAATATACTCCTAACTTGCATAGCAGCACTTAATTCACAAAATGTCAAAGAGAAAAAGTGTTAGCTCACTTGGCCCTATTGCAAGAAACTGTTTTGTCTAAGATCAAGTTTCTTAATGATGGAGGCTTTTTATTAATGTATATTCTTAGGCAGCCACACGTAGCCATTACATAGGAAGGTTATGTTTCAGAAATATGAGCGTCTAATAATAAAGATGCTTTCTTCATGGGGTCATATTTCCAAAATATCTGCTGGGTAATCCATGATCCACTAAATCTATGAGGTAATGGGTCTGAAATATATGCCATAAACCACAGCAATTCCTTCATGGGAAAACTCAACACAGATTTGACATATTTCCCTTAATGTACAGGCGGGTCAGAATGATGATAGGTGATTTTATTTTTCTCACTTTTCCCCTTTCCTTTTACAAAGATAAAGTTAACTCTATCCTTATTTCAGGAGGAAAAATTGCTTGCAAAAAATCCTTTTTGCAAAGAAAAGAGCAACAAAAATGTCATAGTTTGAAATGTGGCAAAATATGTTGTGACCGTCTCCCCTGCCACGCACACAAACACATGCACACACATTTAAACCATTCATATGAGCTCTCATCCATTAATTTTAATTATAGAAATGAGAAAAACTCTTCCCTTTGATGGTAAAAAGCAAAAACATAAAATGAAAACCAATTGATTTCAATACAAATTTAGTTTTCCTTAGAAAGAGTCACACCCTCAGTAATGAAATTCCCCCTAGCGGCACAAAAGTGAAGCTACTGTGAGCACAAAGACGTAAACACGCACACGTAACCTCAAGAACCTGAAACCAACCAGCGTAGACTCCTCACTCTGTAGAAGGCGAGACAACAAGCTGAAATATTTCTTTCTTTCTTTCTTTCTTTTTTTTTTTTTTTTTGAGATAGAGCCTCAAGCCATCACCCTGAAAAGCGTGCCTTGGCATCACAGCTCACAGCAACCTCCAATTCCTGGGCTCAAGCGAGTCTCCTGCCTCTGCCTCCCAAGTAGCTGGGACTACAGGTGCCCGCCACAACGCCCGGCCATTTTTTGGTTGCAACCGTCATTGTTGTTTGGCAGGCCCGGGCTGGATTCGAACCCACCAGCTCAGGTGTATGTGGCTAGCGCCTTAGCCGCTTAAGCCACAGGTGCCGAGCCACGATTTTCTTAATAACATTCTCCAGCTTACTTTACTGTAAGAATACAGTATACAATCCACATAACATACAAAATCTGTGTTCCTTGACTTTTTTTCTTTTTTTTTTTTGCGTTTTTTTTTTTTTTTGCTGGGACCGGGTTTGAACCCGCCACCTCCGGCATATGGGGGCGGCGCCCTACTCCTTTGAGCTATAGGGGCCGCCCATTCCTCAACTTTCGTTAGCAGTGAGGTTTCCCATCAAGAGGAGGCTATCAGTAATTCAATTTGGGGGAGTTAAGTTATATGTGAATTTTTAGCTGTGCACTGGTTAGCGCCTCTAATCCTGAGTTGTTAACAAGGGTCAAGTATATTATAAATATGTGTCTGTTTACATGTATGTATATTTTCTAATTATTTGAAAATAAATTGCAGACACAATGCTCCCTTAATACTTCTGCATGTATTTCCTCAAAACAAGGAAGAATTTATGTAATACTTTCTGCCGTACACACAATGCAATTATCGTAATCAGGAAATCTTACAGTGCTACAATACAGTTGTCCACATACAAAATTTCACCTTGATTATCCAGTAATGTCTCATAAAGCCATTTAGCTCAGCTCCACCCCAAAGCTCAGATCCAAGACACAGTCTGGGACCATTCAATACATTGGGCTGTGGGTCTCCCTGGAGGTGTGTCTCCCAGGGAAGTGTCTCCTGGGGGTGGGCCTCCTTTAGCGTGGAGCAATTCCAGAGCCCTTCTCTGTCTGTGATAACCTGGACATTTAGAAAGTATCAGATGGCTACTTCAAAGAACACCCTTAGAGGGGTGTGTGTGTGTCTGACGTTTCCTCACTATTGGGTGTGTGTTATAGGTAGGAGGCAGCTGATATCCAGCTGTCCCACTCCTCTGATGTGGGCTGATACTAAGCTAGCCCAGTGAAGGTCCCCATCTCTGAGAAGGCTATTTTCTCTTTTGTAATTGATGAGTGTCTGCAGGAGGCCCTGAAACCATGTAAAGAACCCACTTTCACCAAACTTGCAGCATGGGTGATGATTCCTACCCAGCTTGGTTGTTACTAGGATATGCACATGCCCTGAGAGGGGGCCTGAGTTTCCTGATTGTGCTGCCACAACCGAATACCACAAACTGGGTGGCTCAAAACAATAGAAAGTTATTCCCTCACCATTCTGGAGGCCACAAATCTAGACTGAAGGTGAATGCAGGGTCAGTTCCCTCTAAAGACTCAGGGTGGGAGTGGGGTTGGGTGGCGACCATAGCTCAGTGGGTAGGGCGCTGGCCACAAACACCGGGGCTGGCTGATTCGAACTCGGCCTGTGCCTGCTAAACAACAATGATAACTGCAACAACAACAACAAAAAAAATAGCCAGGCATTGTGGGTGCCTGTAGTCCCAGCTACTTGGGAGGCTGAGGCAAGAGAATCGCTTGAGCCCAAGAGTTTGAGGTCACTGTGAGATGTAACGCCACGGCACTCTACCCAGGGCAACAGCTTGAGACTGTTTCAAAAACAAAAAAAAGACTCTGGGGGAGGATTCTTCTTTGCCTCTTCCAGCTTCCAGTAGTGGCCGGTAATGCTTGGTGCTCCTTGGTTATGGCTGTGTCACTCCAATCCCTGCCTTCATTGTCACGTGTGGCCTTCCCCGCTTTGTGTCTCTGCCTAAACGCTCATCTTATAAAGATATTGCCATTGATTTCGGCCTCATTCTACTGAGACAGCCTCCTCTTAACTTCATGACATCCAAATGAAGGCCCTCCTGCTCACAGGACCGGGCATCGGGATTTGGACGTGTCTCTTTGTGGGGGAGGACACAATGCAGGCCATTGTGGAAGGATAAAGCCATGCTGTGCACCTTGCACACACACACCCCCACTTCTTCCCTGAGCGCCCCTCACAGGCTTTGTGCATGAGCTCCACAGAGAGCCACCTGCTGCACCTCGGGCCCCTGGGGGATCTGCAGATCCGGATATTTGAGGTTTTCCCAGGCCTTGGGCAAATAACAAGCTCACCTAGGCTTGAAAACCACAGATCCGTGAGCATTTGCCCACCGGGTGGGCATTTGCCCACTGTCGGGAAACAGTGGGCTAGAGTCAGCTTCTCTGGGTCCTGTAATCTCAAACCTTTGTTGAACTGCTGTGTTTGGAGGCTGTACCAGGTACCTCAGCCTCATGAAAACATCCTACTGCCATGACACCCTATCTCCCTGCCCTGCCTCCTCCCCACCCTCATTGCTCCCTATGTGCCAGGCACCCTGGTCTGCTTTCTGATCTGTTCCCTGAACTCACCTTTGCCACACCTGTTGCTTCCATCTGGGGTACCTTTCTCCCAGTCTTCACGTAAAAGTCACCTCCTCAAGGAAGCCTTCCCTGACCACCCTAGAAATGATTCCCTCTCTCTCCACCTCTATTTTGTTCATTTTCCTTGTCATAAGTCTCACGTATGCTTTGTTCATTTATGTGCCTACTTGATTAATATCTTCCTTATACATATATGATTTGTTCCGAGAAATCGGCTTGCACAATTGTGGGGGTTAGGGGGCAAGTCCAAAACTTGCAGGGCAGCTCTCAGGCAGGAGGTGGTGCTGCAGCCTAGAGGCAGAATTTCTTCTCCCTCAGTCAAACCTCAGTGTTTGCTCTGAAGGCTTTGAGATCCCAGCAATTTCCACATAGTTGAGGAAAATCTTCTTGACTTTAAAGTCAATAACTGCAGATGTTAACCACATCCACAAAGTACAGCAACATCTAAACTACTGCCTGATCAAATAACTAGTTGCTGTTACTTGGTGTTGACACTGAAAGCCACCCAGATCACCCTCTAAACTGGACACTCATTAGCCTGGACTCCTGCATCTGTCTCATACAGCCCTGTGTCCCAGAGACCAGACACCTGACCTATATGGTCATGTGACATGGAATGACACTTTAGTCAGTGGCGGGCCACATCATACAACCGTGGTCTCTTGGCATTATAATGAAGTGGAAAATCTCCTGCCCCTCAGTAGCATTGTGACCACTGCAACATAGTAGCACAATTACTTGACTTTTGCATAACTTTAGTGTGGCCTAATTATACATGTGTGTAAAGCATGTGTATAAAGCATGGGACGGGTGTACAATGATGTCCTGGGCCTTCGCATTCACTCACTGACTCACCCAGAGCAACTTCTAGTCCTACCAGCTCCATTAATGCCAAGTGCCCTATACAGGTGAACCTGTTCTATCTTTGATATCACATTTTTACTGTACCTTTCCTCTATTTAGACACACAAATACCGTTATGTTACAAAAGCCTACAGTATTCAGTGAGGTGACATGCTGTGCAGTTTATAGCCTGGGAGCAAAAGGCTACACCATATGGCCTGGGTACACAGCATGCAGTGCCTCCTAGGTTTGTGTGAGCACACTCTGTGATGTCCATACAAAGATACAATTGCCTAACAATGCATTCCCCGTTGCACATGACTGTATTTGTTAAATGAATGAAAAGTAGGTGTCAGCACTGTTCCCATTTTACTGATAAGAAAAACTGAGGCTCAGAGAGAAGGCACCACCTAGCGCTGGGCTCTCTTGGTCTCCCTCACCACTTCTGTGCCGCACTGCTGGGATACCTTCTGCAGGGTGATGTTTCAGCTGGGGCCTGGTGACAGTGCACTTGATGAGAAGCCAATATTGGACGTGCATGGCCAGTCCAGAGTCGGAAGGCTGAGTTACATCCTGATGAGCATCCAAGCCAGTACTGGCTGCAAAGCAAGAAGTATTTTCCTCTGGCAGGAGGAGTTGGTGGCTGGACAGCTGGTGGAGATTTTTTTGTCCTCATTGGAGTTCATGCATATGCGTCAATTGGGCAGAAGGGGGCAGTCGAAGGCAATGACAAAGTGCTTGGGGCTGGTGACAGGGGATGGAATCCCAGCTCTGCTGCCTTGAACAGTTCAACCTGAGCCAGGATCTTCTCACCCAGCCTAAGTTTCCTCCTCTGTACAATGGCATCTACCTGCCTCATAGGGTTATTTTATGGAATAAATAAGAACATGCTGTGACAATCCCAGTGTGGTACATGGTGGATATCCTGCATAAGTTATGTTTCTAGATGATTCTACAAGAGGCACTGGAAATTCAGATGCTGATGGGTGCTGGGAAGGCAGAGAAAGAAGCCTGAGGAAAATTCTGAGGGAGACCATCAGAGGACAATCCCTGCCGTTTGTCAGATTGTTAACGGTAGGGAAGAAAAAGTCTCCTGACTCAAGAAGATGGAAATCTAGGCCTTTTGTGTCACATCTCTGATTTAACAGCAAATGTAAAATGTTTTTGAATGCTGTGTGGGCAGGACACAGCTAGGTTTGGTGCATCAGCTGTCAGCTTGCAATTCAGGGGCAGCATTTTGGGTGATGTTGGAAATGGGTAACGTGTTTCTTACACAGCAGGCACCTAGGTGTGAGTTGACCCTTCAAGCTCAGTGTGCCTCTTTAAAACCTTCTTCTGACTTTATTTTAAGCTTGTTTTTTTTAAGTTGAGGTGAAATTCTTACCACATAAATTAACCATTTTAAAGTGCACAATTCAGTGGCATTTAGTACAACCACAATGTTGTACAACCGCCATCTCTATCTAGTTCAAAGATATTTTCATCACCTCAAAAGGAAACTGCATTTTATTAAGTCACCCTTAAACCCCTAGCCCCTGGTAACCACAAAATCCAGGTCCAGTCTCTGTGGATCCGCCTGTTCTGGACATTTCACATAAAAGCAGTAACACACTGTGTTTCCTTCTGTGTCTGCTTCTCTCACTGAGCACGATGTCCTCGAGGTCTGTCCACGCTGTAGCCTGTGTCAGGGCCTCCTTCCTTTTCATGGCTGAGTGATATTCCTGGGTGTGTATGGACCACATTTTATGTATCCATTCATCCCGTGATGGACACTCGGGTTGTTTCTACTTATGGGCTTTTATGAATCATGCTGCTATGCACATTCAAGTATGAGTTTTTGTGTGGACAATGTTTCCGTTTCCTTTGGACACCCTTCTGTTATAACCTTTTTCATCCATGGGAGCTGGGTGACGTCTGATTCATCCCTTACCTCCAGGACCAGCTATGCCCTAGGAACACAGCAATTCCTCAAAGAACATTTCATGAATGAATGAATGGTGAGAAGAGGGAGGGAGAGGGAGGGGAGCACTGCAATCAGGTTGCCAGCTCATGCCCTAAGCAGAACAGAGGTAAGGGTATAAATAGTCTTTTAAAAAGAAAAGGAAAAAGCGTTCCACCATCCTTCCTGTCTCAACAGCTCTGAGCAGGCAGTGCTGAGCTGCAGAAAAGAACCAGCTGCCTGGCCTCCCTGAGTCAGCATCCCCATGGCTAGGAGCTCTGGCAGCCCCAGCAAAATGGTTCTGCCTGGATTGGAATGTTTTCCAGGGGAGCAAAGGAGCCAGACTCCTGGGTCAAGCTCATGCAGCCTGAGACCTTCACTTCAGGCAGTCCAGGGATTGCCAGAGAGCCATGCAGACTCTGAGCAGGGAGTCCAGGGCTGCATTAAAGGGACATCAATATACAGTTGGCCATATTTCTTAAGATAAGTTTTATTATTTAGAACAGCTTTAGATTTACAAAACAGTTATAAACTTGATGTAGAGAGTTCTTGAGTACTTTTCACCCAGTTTCTCCCATGATTAGCAGAGTACATTTGTTTCAATTAATAAAGCAAGATTAATATATTTTTAGTAACAGAAAGTCCACACTTGATTCAGGTTTTCTTTTTCTTTCTTTATTTTTTTTGATTCAGGTTTTCTTTGTCTTTTCTTTTTTTCAGAGATGGAGTCTCACTCTGTTGCCCACGCTGGAATATGCTGGCACGATCACAGCTCACTGTAGCCTCCAACTCTTGGGCTCAAGCTATCTTCCTGCCTCAGCCTCCCTAGTAACAGGGACTACAGGCGTGGACCACAGTGCCTGGCTTTTAAAAACTATTTTGTAGACTCGGTGCCAGCCACAAACACTGGAGTGGCCAGGTTCAAACCCAACCTGGGCCTGCCAAACAACAATGACAACTACAACAACAACAAAAATAGCCAGGCATTGTGATGGGCGCCTGTAGTCCCAGCTACTTGGGAGGCTGAGGCAAGAGAATCGCTTAAGCCCAAGAGTTTGAGGTTGCTGTCAGCTGTGACACTACAGCACTGTACCAAGGGCAACATAGTGAGACTGTCTCAAAATAATAATAATAATAAAACTATTTTGTAGAGATGGGAGTCTCACTGTGTTGCCCAGGCTGGTCTTAAACTCCTGTCCCCAAGCAGTCCTCCAGCATCAGCCTCCCAAAATGCTGGGATTACAGGCATGAGCCACTGTGCCCAGTTTTATTCAGATTTTCTTAGTGCTTTTCCCCTAATGTCCTTTTTTCTGTCCCAGGGCCCCCACCCAGGATCCCACATGATATTTTGTCATCACATCTCCTCAAGCTCCTCTGGGATATGACATTTTCTCAGACTTTCCTGCACTGTGTGCAGCCCACACTTTCATAGTAGGGAGTTCTTCACCTCCCTGAGGGTAGATAGCTATATAAATTATTTGCAATTCTTCTGCGGAGAAGATTTGTTTCTTCTTCCCTGCTTATTTATTTATTCAATCATTTATACCAGTATGGACTCATGGATAGTTATTTTATACTTTGGGTTATAATCCAATATTTTGTTATTTATTCAGTTGCTCATATTATTCCAGCATTGGCATGGTGACTTGTTACAGTTGAAACTTCTGTACTATTTTCATACACTTGGCTGCATTTGACAGCAACTCATCAGAGACCAAACCCTTCAGGGTCACCCTAGGAAGAATTCAATTCATATTCCAAAGCATATGAGGCCGTGAGATGCAGGATGAGACCTCCATTTTCTGCAGGCCTCCCCTTTCCCCATCCAAAAATCTCTGAAAGGCTTAATATTAATTAGATGATCTGAAAGGACCCCTCCAGTGTTGCTATTTTACGATTTTTCCATGCTAAGAAAGAAATGGGGCGGCGCCTGTGGCTCATTGAGTAGGGCGCCAGCCCCATATACCAAAGGTGGCGGGTTCAAACCCGGCCCCGGCTGAACTGCAAAACAGAAAAATAGCCGGGCATTGTGGCGGGCGCCTGTAATCTCAGCTACTTGGGAGGCTGAGGCAAGAGAATCGCCTAAGCCCAGGAGTTAGAGGTTACTGTGAGCTGTGTGACGCCACAGCACTCTACCAAGGGTGATAAAGTAAGACTCTGTCTCTACAAAAAAAAAAAAAAGAAGAAGAAGAAGAAAGAAATGTGTTGGGGCCCAGCAATTACCCCAAACTAAATACATTTTGTTGCTGTTGTTGTTTTGTCTGAACTCACGTGGCTGGACCCGTCTCACTTGGCGCTCCTCTGGCTGGATCTGCGGTGCCTGGTGTGATGCCCACTCCTGGTTGGGTCTGTAGGCCGCTCCCAGAAGAGACTGGGATGGAATTGCTTGGCAGCCCAGCAGAAGACACATCCTGTAAGTTTCCACATGTCCAGAAACGGGACCATTATTTTCAGGTTTCAGTTCTGCCTGGGGCTGTTACTATAAAAATATCAGAGGCCGCACCTGCTGGGTAGAATGTTTGGGTCTGAGACCCGCAGAGGAAGTGTCCAGATGAGTCAGTGAAAGCACTATCTCAAAGATGGCTTGCAATGTTGCTGTGTGTCCTTGAGCTGATTACTTAACCTCTCCATGCCTCTAGTTAGTGATCTAAATGCGATTAGTGATCTTCTCGCAGAGGGGACATGTAAGGATGTGATTCGTGCAGAGTATTCCAGGAGGGTGCCCTGGGAGCCTCTGCTCCGGGATCCAAATCTCCAGACATCTCCTAGCACTCTGGAAGGCCGAGGCAGGTGGATTGCTTGAATTCACAGGTTCGAGACCAGCCTGAGCCAAGTGAGATTGAGTCTCAACTTATCAGCTCCCTGTTTTATCCTCTCTGGTGTCTCATCTCCTAAATGCAGGCACCAGCAACAGGTCCCCAAGATGTGTCCAGTCCACAGCCAGGAGTACAAGCAGCCACCTTCTCATCCCTTGTACAATATGTCCCCGTATGCACTGAAATCCGTATGAGTGCCCTGGGGGTTGCCATAATGAACCACCATAGACTGGGCAGCTTTAAGTAATAGAAATTTACTTTCTCCCAGTTCTGGAGGCCAGAAGTCCAAAGTCAAGTGTGGTGGGCAGGCCCAGGTCCTCCAGAGGCTGTGAGGGAGGGTCTCTCCTACACCTCTTTCAGCTTCTCCTTGGCATTCCTTGGTATAGAAGCATCACTCTGATCTCTGTCTCCATCTTCACATAGAGTTTTACCATTGTGCATACTTGGGTCTAAATTTCCCCTTTTTATAAGTCATAATTGGCTTAAGGGCCCACTGTACTCCAATATGACCTCATCTTAACCAATTCCATCTACAATGACCCTATTTCCAAGTAAGGCCATAGTCTGAAGTCCTAGCAAGGGTGTCTAAACTTTTTTTTTTTTTTTTTTGTCTTCTTCACCTTGGAAGAATTAGAGTTGCCTGGGGCCACACATTAAATACACAAACACTAATGAAAATTGATTAGCAAAGAAAAAGTCTATTGGGCGGCGCTTGTGGCTCAAAGGAGTAGGGCGCAGGCCCCATATGCCGGAGGTGGTGGGTTCAAGCCCAGCCCTGGCCAAAACCCGCAAAAAAATAAAAAATAAAAAAAATAACTGGGTGTTGTGGCAGGCACCTGTAGTCCCATCCACTTGGGAGGCTGAGGCAAGAGAATCACTTAAGCCCAAGAGTTTGAGGTTGCTATGAGCTATGAAGCCAAGGCACTCTATAGAGGGTGACATAGTGAGACTCTGTCTCCAAAAAAATGTCTGTGCATATTTTATGTGCTAGCCAACATCACAGATAAGCAAAAAAAGTCTTCACAAAATCAGCATGTGGCCCATGGGCTGCAGGTTGGACACCCCTGTTAGGGTAACTATGACATATGAATTTTGAGAGGACACAATTCAACCCAGAACACTCTGTCTTCCAGTCCCTCAAAAAATGTGCAGCCTTCGATGTGCAAGATATAGTCACATTCACACCATTCAATGCCCTCAGAAGACTTGGCCCACCCCAGAATCAACTTTAAGT
>CAUYRH010131157.1:0-17864 GCA_963574655.1 Perodicticus potto | reverse complement strand
CATAAAATGAGCTTCCACTACTACAAATAGCTCCCTGAACCATGTGGAAGTCATAGGTTCCGCATGTTGCTTGATTAGTGTGCAATCAGGACAAGGGGGATTTTGGAAGTGTTTCTCACAGAAGGCGTCCTGAAACACTCTCTGCTATAGGGATAGCCCTTGGCAAGGAAGCCACTTTCTTTGGACACACAGGTACAAAACTCCTCCAGCAGACCACAGCTAGATATGCATTGAAGTCCTTGGCATTTGTGACTGTCCTGGGGCAGCACTGCTAGGTGGAGAAGTCTGTGCCATTCTGGGACTATTTACAGGAAGCCCACGTGCAAACAAATATAAGTCCCATTCTCCAGTATCAACTTCATAATAAATGAATGAGGTCGATGTAAAAAAAAAAAAATATTCAATCACTTTCTGTGCAAAGGAGATGAGAAGGAAAAGTGAGGAGTAACTTGGAGATCTGATGAATTATCCAGAAGTTGTTATAAACAGCTTTGTCACCTTACTGAGCAACACAGAATTCATTACTTTCTTATAATGATGCATTCAGGAGAACCCCGTGCTTACAAAGCAGACATAGGCTGGAAAGTAGACAACATTTTCCTCACTGTGACTCCATCAAAGCTAAAGTATTAACCCAGATCACACTTAAGGATAATCCCAATCTCTCTCTCTCTCCTCACTCTGCACCCTAGTTTATTTTTATCCATAGCACTTATACTCCCTAATAACTATATATTTATTTGTTTTTCATGTGTCTCTCCCACTAGAATGCGAGCTCCTTAAAGTTAAAGAATTTATTTTGTTCACTACTGCATCTCCAACACCTAGAATGACACCTAGCACACTATAGGTGCTCAAAAAATATTTGTTGAATGAATTAATGAGAGTGTGTTGGTATAATGAAAAATTGTAGAGTATGTTGCATTTTTTCAGTACATAAAACAAATTTCCCTTAGGTTTTCTTTTTATACAATTACTCAAAGTAGTTCTTTGTACCTGTTGTGTCATTTAAATATTGTTCACTGAATTATGAAATATTTGGAAACATGTTGGAATAACAGCTTAGATTCTAGGACACCACATATTCTCCTGTATTTCCTTTCCCAGTATTAAAAGTAAGAATAACTTGCCTTTCCTAGGTAATCGGCTGTGCTTTAGTTATCCTTGAAAGGCATAAAAGATTGTACTTACAGCAGTGAGCCACCAGAGGGCGCTATTGCTTCAATTATCCTTTCCTGGTACCTACTCTGTACCAAGCCATGTGCTGGGTATAAAAAAGTGGCTAGGACACAGTGCTTGCCCTCAGGAGTTTAGTCTGGTGGGGAGAAAAAGTTGTACGTGGAAGTGCTATGATGCAAGTAAACACAGGGTGCTCTGAGTACATACAGAGGAACACATGAACCAGATGAGGGAGGCAGGGAGAAAGCACAGGGCAAGGGTGATTGCTTACTGGAGGCATCTTAAGGGACAAGCAACCTTAGTCAGCCAGAAGAAAAGGGAGAGGGTATAAATTCTGTGAGGACCTGTGCCATATCCACCTTTGTGTTCCCAATGCCTGGCCCACGGCAGAAATCTGCTTTCATATTTGTGTAATGAATGAACAACATATAAAGTCCAGATGGTAAAAGGGTATCTAAGATGTGTAGTGCTTTAAATATATTATCTTTGATTCTCAAAATAACTCCTCAAAGTATACACTATTATCCCATTTTTAGATAAATAAAATGATGTTCAATGCACTTAGCTTATAAAATGCAGAGCCAGATAGATCAGGTCTACTTGCTCCTTTTCACTGAGTGTCTCCCACTGAGCACATAACTACTAAGTCAACTCATATTCTGCTTAAAAGGATTTTGAAAAGTGCTTCACAATATTGGTATTTCTCCCCAAGATAAAATATACTGTAATTGTTCCTTTTTTAAAGTTTTAAATTGGTTTATTTTTCAAGTTAATAAAATAGAATCAACTGAAAAGTTACAATACTCTGGAAGGCACCTGTAGTCCCAGCTACTCTGAAGGCTGAGGCAAGAGGATCGCCTAAGCCCAAGAATTTGAGGTTGCTGTGAGCTATGATGACACTACAGGACTCTACCAAGGGCAACAGAGTGAGACTATCTCAAGAAAAAAAAAGTTAAAATATTTTCAAAAACATTTTTCAAATTAGCTACACAATTTCTTTCAATAACAATGAGAGATATATTCTTTTTAAAGACAGGTTAAAGGACTAAACAGCAAATTCTTAACTTGAAACATTTAAGAAACAAAAACACTCTAGTAAAATTTCTGCTAATGTGCAAAATTCATAGCTTCATATTCTGACAGTACAAAGAAGCACTGACATAGATCATGTTTTTTACATGAAATGAAAAGATCTGTCTGACACTACATTACAACATAAAAAGAACATTAACTGTCTTAATGTTTCATAATGTTATATAGACATTTTAATAACAGCCCTGCTTTTCAACAAGCCATAAGAAACTGAAAGATTATGGACAGACCTCATTGCTACCCTGTAGGATATGCCAAATTCTTGAAACTGTTAACACTCATTTATGTGGATACCGTGCAGGTCATCTCATTTTATTACTGAACAAATTTTACTGTTATTATGTGCTAGGCATTTTAGCAAGCACTTAGCAGTAAGCAAGACAGAGAAGGCCTGTGCACAACCTCCTGTGAAGTTTATAATGATCAGGGGAGTAGATTCTAAACATTTAACTGTGTGAGGAGTACTACAAAACAGGTTTATTGCATAATGCATATAACCTTTGGATGTTTATAAGATGAGGACTTAACAGTGGTTAAGTGGGGAGCTTAGATGGTGAAGGAAGTCTTCCTAAGGATGTTATATTTTTATTTTACTTTAATTTTTGAGACAGAGCCTCACTTTGTCACCCTTAGTAGAGTGCCGTGCGATTGCAGCTCACAGCGACCTCAAACTCCTGGGCTCAAGTGATCCTCTTGCCTCAGGCTCCCAAGTAGCTGGGACTATAGGTGCCCGCCACAACGCCCAGCTATTTTTAGAGATGGGGTCTCGCTCTTGCTCAGGCTGGTCTGGAACTTCTGAGCTTAAGAAATTCACCTGTTTCGGCCTCCCAGAGTGCTAGGATTACAGACTTAGACTTAAGCCACTGCACCCAACCAGGATGTGATATTTTTTAAAAAACGAGTAAGAGTTAGCTGGAGGAAGGGGAGACTATTGACAGAGAGGACACAGATAGCAAGAAAAGGAGGCATGCTAAAGAAGTAGCCAAGGCCATGAGCATGATGGGTTTTATAAACCATTATCTTAAAGGTGATAGGGAACCACTGAAGGACTTGTAGTAGAGAGTGACAGGATGGGCTTTGATTTTAGAAAGCTCATTCCCACAGCAATGTGGAAAGTGGATAAGCGGCACATAGGATGGGTTGGAGAGACCAGTTAGGAAGTATAGTTTTCACACTCAATATGGTATGGCCATGGCCACTGCCTTTAGAAAGCTTATAGTCCAACACAGGAAAAAACACGTAATCAGGAAATTCCACTATGCGAGAGTAGGCAACATAACAGAAGTCCACACAGGTTGCTCTGTCCAAATTCATGCAGCTAGTGGGTGGCACAGCCAGTAACAGAACCCAGGTTTCCTGATGCCTACTCCAAGACTTTTTCCAAAGCTGTACCTTTCACTGCCTTTCACAATCATGGAATTATGGAAGAGGTGGAGAGCAGAGCAAGCCAGTAAAACTTTATGGCTTCTTTACTCTCAGATCAGGCCTTGGGGAGCATTTAGCCCTTCTTGGTACTAAAGTATAATGTAACTATTCCTCCCAAGACCTTTGTTTCTGGGAGATGGCTTCAGCATCCTTATACTCCGTGTACCCATACAGAGCGAGGAATCTCTACTTGGGAGGCCACAGAAAATCAAACTCTGACAGCTAAGGTCAAGGGAGGGCATAATTCTGAGAAAGAAGTCATTCTTTTTGAGAAAAGGGACTTTGGATGTCAGAAAGAACAAAGAAAACATGCTGGTTCCACCTTCAGAAGCGGAAGATGGTTGGTAGGAGCAGCAAAGGCTGAAGTGGAAGAATGAGAAGAGCTGAACGTGAGCCTACACTGCATCCAAGCTGTAGGAGTTGGATGAGGCGGAGTGGAAAAGTGGGGTAGGGAAAGATAGAGAAGTACCAGGAAAGATCCCCAAGAACAAGGACCCAAGGAATTCCACATGAGAGCATCAGTGGGAAGAGAAGCCTCAAAATAACACTCAACTCCACATGATTAGGTAACAAATATGTCTTGAGAACATCTTTGCAGTGGTCCCAACTACCTCATGAGTCAAGAAATTAGATTAGAGCTAAGGAATTTCTATGCAGGAGGGCCCAAAGGAGAAAAGGGGTCCTCAGTAGAACCCTTGGTCAGGACAGAGTTGGGGGAGAAAAGGAAGACAAAGATAGATACAGATATGTACATGCACACACAAACACACACATACAGAGAAAGAGAGAAGAAAGAGGGCTCTAAGGACAAATTCTCTAAGGTCAGTGTTAAGTAAGGGTACTCCAGGGTCCTGGGGAGGAGGGGTATATTTGTACTGAACCAAAGAACCAAAATTAAAATAAAGGGTGGTGCCTGTGGCTCAAAAGGAGTAGGGCACCGGCCCCATATACCAGAGGTGGCGGGTTCAAACCCAGCCCTGAACAAAAACTACAAAATAATTAATTAATTAAATTAAAATTGGAAATATTGAAAAGAATGGTCTTTGAAGCCAGACAGCCCCAGGTTAGCCTCCTGGTTCTGCGGCTTACCAACAGCCTGTATGGATTGGGACAATTGGCCCAAGTTTCCTCTTATATAAATGATAATAATATTAATACATCACCTCCTGGAAGTTTGAACAGATCTATTAAGTTAAATAACATAAATAAAGCCCCTAATACATTTTCTTATATGATAAGTAGTCAAATCGTTGTCTTGTGTTTTGTTCCTACTACTATGATGATGACAATAACTATAACTGCTATCGGTACAACCCTACATTTTCTTCAGTTTTCTGCAGAACCAACAAGCAAGCACTGTTTTATCATCTGGTTTATTTCTATTCAGTTTCTGAATATAGCCTGCTTTGCTTTCTGGAAATACTGGGTTCATGATTTGCTTTTCCTGAGACTGCACATCTCTTTTCTTATTCTTACTTCCACATCTAAGTACCTAGATCTCATTCCCAAATGCACTTACCTCCACACAGTTGGACAGGGGTAGCCCTGCCTCTAAAGAAAAGATGGCCTCTCCTCCTAACAGAAGCCACACCATCACCTATTCCCTCCATTCCCAGCTGAAGGCTGATGCCCAGAGGCAGGTCAACTGCTGATTTCTGACAAAACACTGATTACATTTCTCATCCTTGGCTGGGAAGGAATTTGGCTGGCCTGAGCTTGTTACTCTGTTTTTTTTCTGCTCTGGGCTCCCCGATAATTAACACAACCCCCCAGGCTGAGAGCCCAAAAGATTAAGTCTAGAAGAAATAGATAGGCAAGCAAGAAAGATATCTAACACATTCCATCAGTTATGAAAATATAATACCGCAATTACATTCAGTTTTTGTCTCCTCTGTGGTGTTCCCTGAGGAAGAGGATTCTGTCTATTTTGTACTCTGAGCTTCAAGTAGAGTACAGCTCTAAGCTGGAGGCTCTCTAAAGCACTTGTCAATGCAGTGATGAATATGCATCTTCCCACATCCAATCGCTGCTCTATATAGCAACGGATCTACCTGTTAGCCTCTCTTGTGGTATTGGGATGGGGGGCAGTTGTCAAAAATATCAACATACTTGGCCAGGTGAGGTGGGCTCATACCTGTAACCCTAGCACTCTGGGAGGCTGAGGCAGGTGGATTACTTGAGCTCAGGAATTTGAGAGCAGCCTGAGCAAGAGTGAGACCCTGTCTGTACTAATAGAAAAACTAGCCAGGTGTTGTGGCAGGAGCCTGCGGTCCCAGCCACTTTGGGAGGCTGAGGCCAAAGAGTATCGCTTGAGTCCAAGAGTTTGATGTTGCTGTGAGCTAGGACATCACAGCACTCAACCCCAGGGCAACTAGGTGAGACTTTGTCTCAAAAAAATAAAAAATCGACACACAGTATGGTATTATGAAAATATTAATGGAGTCAGAGGTGGCCCCAGGTTATACTGGTTCATCCAGAGACCCTGATAGGCACTGTGGTAAAAAGCCCTGAGGCACACAAATGTGTTCGTGTGTGTTCGTGTGTGTAAAATGCCTATAATTTTTTTTTTTTTTTTTTTGCGACAGAGCCTCAAGCTGTTACCCTGGATAGAGTGCTGTAGCATCCCAGCTCACAGCAACCTCCAACTCTTGGGCTCAACCAAGTCTCCTGCCTCTGCCTCCCAAGTAGCTGGGACTACAGGTGCCTGCCACAACGCCCGGCCATTTTTTTTGGTTGCAGCCATCATTGTTGTTTGGCGGGCCCCGGGCTGGATTCCAACCCGCCAGCTCAGGTGTACGTGGCTGGCGCCTTAGCCCGTTGAGCCACAGGCACCGAGCCGAAATGCCTATAATTTTTAATCTGTCTCCACTGTCACTAGGACAAAGCAGACAGATGTTCCCACTCCTTCATCTGTTCAGAGAAAAGGCTGCCTTTTTGGAGCTTCTTTTCCCTTATGCTTCTGCCTTCAATGTTACTCTTAACTTGATTTACCTATATACAATGCTTGGGAGAGTTGGGGGCAGAGGAAACACACACTATGATTTGTTTTGGTTCTTAACTTTTTGCCTATGGCTCAGGGCTCTGTTCCCCACTTTGGTAAGTCTGCTGACTTCTAGAGAAATGATAGAGCAAACGGGAAGGGCTCTCAACCTGCTTGGGAATTCCAAAGATCTGGCTATCTTAAAACGTTGCCACTGAAATGATTAATTAGGTTTGTATAGTCATATTATAACTATCTAGTTGTTCAGCTTAGCTTAGAAAGTGACTTCAGATATATTTGATCTCTATATTTGATCTTCACAACACCCCTATGAGATAGATAGGGTAGGCACTACTGTCTGCTTTTTATGTAAGAGAAAACTAAGATCCAGAAACATAAAGTGAACTACCCATGTATATATGAGTTCTGGCCCAAACTGGGCTTCCTAACTCTAAGGCCGGCAGAGATCCTGAAGATTACCCATATTCCATTCTAAACATAAAAGTAACCAAGTAGCCATGCTTTTTTGTTGTTGTCATTCTCTTTGTGACTAAACCTTTTGGGGGGTGAGAGGAGGAAAAACCATACTCCCTTTCTTTTGAGGATTTTCCTGCGCTAAGTTTCTGTTTCTTCTCAGCACTTTTTTTTTTCCTCCCAGGAGGCAACAGAGTAGAATGGAAAGAGCTCTGGATTATAAGTCAGGCAGGCCTGCATCTAAATTTCAGCTTTGACACACTTATAAGTCAAGTGACTTCAGAAAAGTCACATATCATCTCTGAGCTTATCTTTTTGACTGGCAAAATAGAAACAAAATTACCTATCTCACAAGTGGCTGTGAGAATCAAATGAGATAATAAGAGATAAAGGTCTTAGCACACTACCTGGACGACAGTAGGAGTTATTTAAATATAGATTTTCTTCCCCACTTCTCCCCCACCCCAATGTGCCACCCTGCTCTGAAGACAAGCAGTAAAATACTTCTTTTCCAGAAAGCTGAAATTCAAGCTTTGATTTATGTCTCTACTTACTTTTTTTTCTGAGACAGAGTCTCAATTTGTCACCCCAGGGTGGAGTGCCCTAGCGTCATAGCTCACAGCAACCTCAAACTCAGGCTCAAAGAGATCCTCTTGCCTCACTCTCCAAAGTAGCTGGGACTATAGGCGACTGTCACAATGCCCGGCAATTTTTAGAGACCAGGTCTCTCTCTTGCTCAGACTGTTCTTCAACTCCTGAGCTCAGACAATCCACCTGCCTCAGCTTCCTAGAGTGCTAGGATTACAGGCATGAGCCACCATGCCGAGCCTGTCTAAAACTTGCTTTTATTTTACTGTAAAACAGGATGGCTAGCATTTCAATTCTTAATGGTTTACTGTTTACAAGCAATACTTTCATGATCTTTTGCTGCTTTTTTAAAGAAATTCTTACTCTGTCATCCTGAAGGAGAGTATTGTGGCATCATAACTCATAGCAACCTCAAACTCTTGGGGTTGAGCAATCTTCTTGCCTCAGCCTCTTGAGTAGCTGGGACTATAGGTATGTGCGACTACACCTGGCTAGTTGTTTTCTACTTTTATTATTTTTCTATTTTTTTAATTTTTAATTCAATCATAACTGTGTACATTAATGCATTTATGGGGTACAATGTGCTGATTTGATATACAATGCGGGAAGCTTACATCAAAGTTGTTAACAAAACCACCTCCTCACTTCGTTATTTGTTGTGGTAAGGCATTTATACTCCATTCTTAATAGTTTTTAAATGTACCATTGCATTATGCACAATAGATGAGGTCCCACCAAATACCCTCCCTCTTCCCAGCCTCCCCCCTCCCCTCCCCCTCCCTAAATTAGCCAATGTACTCAATACTATTATGAAACCAATATATAATCACCTATACTTTCGTATGAATGATAAAACAGAACTACAGGCTCAGTGCCTGTGGCTCAACGGGCTAAGGCGCCAGCCACGCACACCTGAGCTGGCGGGTTCGAATCCAGCCCGGGCCCGCCAAACAACAATGACAGCTGCAACCAAAAAATGGCCGGGCATTGTGGCGGGCGCCTGTAGTCCCAGCTACTTGGGAGGCGGAGGCAAGAGATTCGCTTGAGCCCAGGAATTGGAGGTTGCTGTGAGCTGTAATGCCACAGCACTCTACCCAGGGTGACAGCTTGAGGCTCCATCTCAAAAAAAAAAAAAACAGAACTACGTTTTTTTCTATTTTTGGTAGAGATGGGGTCTCTGTCTTGTTCAGGCTGGTCTCAAACTCCAGCAATTCACCTACCTCTGTCTCCCAAGAGTATCAGAATTACAGGCATGAGCCACCATGCCCAGCTCTTTTGCTGCTTTTTTAAGACAGGTTTGGGACTTATAACATGTGTATGTGTACACATGAATGTGTTTCTAAGTAATTTAAAGACTTTAGTTATTGCTCAGAGATTAGTTCCATTCTATAAAATCTAGATATGTCATTGTTCTTAATTTCACCTAGAACCTAAAGCCTGGGTAGACCTTATTTGGATAATGAGCTAATTACTAATTTGGTGCCTTCGGTCTGAATACACTGTAGCAATTTGGGTCTATGATCTCTTA
Organism: Perodicticus potto; assembly: GCA_963574655.1. Classification (NCBI taxonomy): domain Eukaryota; kingdom Metazoa; phylum Chordata; class Mammalia; order Primates; family Lorisidae; genus Perodicticus; species Perodicticus potto. The sequence continues at coordinate 8,598 of CAUYRH010131157.1, read as the reverse complement.
CTGAGTTTGTCTCTCACATACTCAGCACCAGATTCCAAATGCATTTTCTGTTCTTTTTTTTTTTTAAGTTGATTTTTATTTTATTTTATTTTATTTATTTATTTTTTATTGTTGAATCATAGCTGAGTACATTAGTGCAATCAAGGTGTACAATGTGCTCGTTTCATATACAATCTGAAACATTTTCACAAAACTGTTTGACACAGCCATCATGTCATTTTCTTAGTTATTGTATGAAGACATTTGTATTCTGCATTTAGTAAGTTTTGTCTGCATTTTCTAATAAAGAATGCATCTCCTTAGCAGCCAACTTCCCATAAGCTGTCTTTATACAATAATATGGTTTAGGTCTTGCATCTGGATCTTTCCCTGCTGTCACATTCTCTTCACTGAGGAGCTTCAAAAATGTGACAAAAAGAAAGATAAAGATAAATTGGGCGTGAGAGAAAGCTGGGCTAATCTTCAAAGTATAGATATAGGATTTTGATAAAAATGGACTTGGTAAAAAGGCTAGGCAAAGACAGAGAAAGAGTGGAGAACTTTCAAAGGCCACATATATTGCCTTTTTCCACCTAGAGATAGGCCTCACTCTGGCACACAGGCTGGAGTGCAGTTGGGATGATCATAGCTTACTACAATCTCAAGACCCTGGGCTCAAGTGGTCTTCCCACCTCAGTCCCTGGAATAGGTAGGACTACCAGGCAAGTGCCACCACACCTGGCAGATTTTCTTTAAGTTTTCTGTAGAGACAGGGACTCGCTATGTTGCCCAGTCTAGTCTCAAACTCTTAGCCTCAACTCTCACCTTGGCCTCCCAATAAACTGGGATTATGGGCATGAGACACCGTAGGCCGCATATATTTCCAATGGATAATTAAGTATTGCTGCTTCATAGTGGCAAAAAAAAAATACCCCATCAGTAGTACTATGCACTCCTTCCACCCTAATTACTGACACTTTTTAAATTCTACCTTCAGAAATAAATGTCTTTTCTGAAAAGACAGATCCCTATACAGTGGTTTCTATTCATTCTCACAGTACTGTGAATTTCAGTGTCTCAGAAAACAAGTTTTGAAGGAGATACTGGAGAGAAGAAAAGGTCATCACTGTACAAAACAAAGAGACTGGGTACTTGGAAGATGAGAGCATGGTAGAAATTGTGGAAGAAAGGACTTAACTCCAACATGATGACATTTAAGTGCTTAATCAAAACAGCTTCTGGTTTCTCGGACCTCTTTCCCTATTGAAGCAACCCAAGTCCTCAAAACTCAACAGTCTTATTTGTAACAGGAACACAAAATTCGATGACAGCCACCAATTTTGTCAGCCCTAACCCGCACCCAGTGAGAGCTGCTGCTTTAAACTACTGCCTGGCATCTGAGAATTTTTCTCCTAAGAGAGATGACCAAAAAGGGTAGGTGTGGGTGACTGAATTCAGTAGCATTCTGTAACAGCATGGTAAAGGCAAATAGGAATTCCCCATCTGCTCCCTTGTACATTTCTGCTGGGAGTATAAATTGTCTTGGTAAATAGATTGTTGGCAGAATATATCAATAAATTTTTAAAATGTGTCAATTTCGCTTCTAGGAAATACTCTTAAAAACAGGAAGAAAAAATAGGCAAAAGACACAGTTATAGTTGAAACTGACAGATCAAGTAAAAAATAAAGGAGGATATAGAAGATTTGAAAAAAACCATCAATACATCAGTTTAATAGTTACATATAGAACTCTGTATCCTACAGAAAACAATACAGCTTTATATTCATGGAACATTCACAATTTATCAGAAACAAAGAGTTTATAGTCTCCATCTTTGATCTTATTCCATAAAATAAGAATAAAATAACAAAAGACAAACTCTAAAAATTCTTAACTGCTCAAAAGTTAAGAAATATACTCCTAAACAAGCTTGTAATTAAAGAGGAATATAAAACTGAAACTCTTTAATTTTACAGAAAATCACCAAAGTGTGCACATTTAATACCCAAATATATTATGGGATACTATGAAAGTTACACTCAGGAAAATATATAAAGATTGAGAATAGGGCGGTGCCCGTAGCTCAGTGGGTTGGGTTTGAACCCAGCCTGGGCCAGCTAAACAACAATGACAACTGCAACAAAAAAATAGCTGGGCATTGTGGTGGGTGCCTGTAGTCCCAGCTAATTGGGAGGCTGAGGCAAGAGAATCGCTTAAGCCCAAGAGTTTGAGGTTGCTGTGAGCTGTATGATGCCACGGCACTCTACCTAGGGCAACAAAGTGAGACTGTCTCAAAAAAAAAAAAAAGATTGAAAATAAATGAATTAATCATCCAATTTAAGAAACTGGAAAAGGATAATAAAATATACTAAAAATAATTAAGAGGAACACATTTTTAAGAAGCTGAAATTAATGAAATCTGAATGAAACTACGATACAAAGGGTAATTTAAATCAAAAGCTGTTTCTTTGAAAATTCTGAATAAGGAAAAAGAAAGCAAAGCAAAACAAAAAATACAATATTAACAATAAAAAGGGAGATACACTCAGATATAAACAATAGTGTGCTAGTAAACATTTAACAATCTGCTTTCAAAAAAAAAATTATGATTTGTGGTGCTTGCTGATTTTCATGGCATAAACTCCGACTGCAGTGGATTTTAAGTTACCAATGTGTAGCCACTAAACCCAAAGATAGCAAAAAAATCACACAATTGGCAAGCCAGCTCTAGCACATCACTGGATAGATAGTAAATCAACAATTATAAGGGAACCCATGCAACCTATGACACGTGTTTGAAAAGCCTATTAAATACTTTTATCCAATAAACAGTAATAAAACCTTAAAATTCTGGTAACTTTATGCCAGATTGGAAAAGTGATTAATGATCTGTAATTTTTTTTTTAAAAAGGCTCTAGGTCCAGATGGTTTTAGAGCTGAGTTCCATAAACTCTTGAAAGTACAGATCATTCCTCTGTTTTTTTTTTTAGACAGTCTCACTTTGTCACCCCAGGGTGGAGTGCTATAGAGTCATAGCTCACAGCAACCTCAAACTCTTGGGCTTGAGCAATCCTTTTTCCTCAGCCTCCCCAGTAACTGGGACTACAAGCCACCTGCCATGACACCCTACTGGTTTTTCTAATTTTTAGTAGAGACGGGGGTCTCACTCTTGCTCAGCCTAGTCCCAAACTTCTGAGCTCAGGAGATCCACCTGCCTCGGCCTCCCAGAGTGCTAAGATTACAAGTGTGAGCCACCATACTCAGCCTGCCTCTGCTATTTAAACTACTGAAGACCATCAATAAATATAAAAAGACCTCATATGCATTTACTGAATCTAATATAATACCACAATGGCAGAAATCTAAAAATGATATTAGAATTAACAAGACTACAGCCTGCTGTCACTTCTGAATATATACAGAAAAATCCTAAGTGGAATATGAAATCTAGCAGGCCAACAAAGGAATAAAATGCCATAACCAAACAGGGTTTATTCCAAAAATAAAAGAATGAGACTCAACATTAGAAAATGATATATCAATATATGGGCTTATATTATATTAATACATTCTAAAGGATTTTAAGCAAAATACAGCAGCCAATGCAATGAAAACCTGAAATAAAAGACAATGTTTAAATATGATTAAAAACAAATAGCAAATATCATGCTAAATGGTGAAATGCTAAGACCCTTCTCAGTAAGTTTATTTATTTCTTTTTTAAGAGACGAGATCTTGCTTTGTCACCCAGGCTGGAGTACAATGATGTGATCACTGTTCACTGCAAGCTTGAATGTCTGGGTTCAGGTGACCCTCCACCCTCAGCCTGCTGGACTACAAGTGAGCGCCACCATGCCTGGCTTATTTTGTTCTGTATAGACAGAGCCTTACTATGTTCCCAGGCTGGTCTCAAGCAATCCTCCCCACCTCAGCCTCCCGAAGTGCTGAGCCACCATGCCCACCCACCACAGTGTTTTTAATGTGTCAGCTAGGGCAAAAAAGAAAAAAAAAAGAGAAAGAGAGAGAAAATTAAATAATTGGTATAAATACTGATAACGGATATATAAGTATCTCAGATAAACCCAACAGGCTCTAGTCTTTTTTAATTTAAAATTATCAATACAGCAAGATTATTATATATAAGAAAATACATAAAATCAAACAAAACTTTTTCTCCAGTGCTTTTTATAGAGATAGAAAAAGTAACTCATTCGCAATGGGAACAAGACTACGAAATACCTAGGTATATAGAGAAAGGTACTCTACCTAAATGAAGAAAACAAGGAAATATTACAGAGAAGGTCCCCAAAATAAAACCTGAAAAAAATGCACAGATATACCATAATTCTGGAGGGGAAGACTTAGCATCATAAAAATGCATTTCTTCTCAAAATTAATATATAACTATAATACAATGATAATCATCATTGAAATTGAATATATTTTATAAATGGATAAAATTACAGTAGGACCTCTGTAAACTGACTATCCAAAGGACTGTAACAAACTGGTCAACATATGAGGGTTGTCAACAGAAGGAACTAGGTAGGTTTACTGTACTGATACATACATGTGGTGCGTGTTTGGTCTATAAAAATTAGGTCAACTTAAAGAGGTGGTCAATGTAGGGAGGTGGTCAACTACAGAGGTTCTACTATATTTTAAAATGTACGTAGAGAAATAAATATCTAAAAATAGTAAGAAACCTCCTGGGTGAAGGGCTCAACTGCAACTTGGACTTTACCTAACAAACACAAACAATGTAACCTAATTATACATACCCTTATAGTCACCTGAAATAAGAATAAATAATAAAAAAATAAAAATAGCAAGTAAATTGTGAAAAGAAACATCAGCTATTACCAAAAGTAAAAATTGACCATAAGGCCACTATAATCAAAATAGGAAGGTACTGGCCAAATGAATAGAAAATTAAATCAATGGAACAGAATAGAGTCTAGAATAGACTTAAGTATGTATGGAAACCCAATCAATGTATGGCAAAGGTAGCATTTCCATACAATGGGGGAAAGACTGTTCTTTTAATAAGTGACCATGGCATAACGGTAATCTATCTGGAAGAAAACAAAACTACATATTCTAAAATAAGTCAAAACCTCATATCCAGGTGTATTAAAAACTTTAAAAAAAATCACTGAAAATACGAAAAGAAAGTTTAAGGATGGGGAGATCTGCAAGCCAAAAAACAATAAATGAAACCAAAGCAGGGAAAAACAAAACAAAACAGGGGAAAAAAGAAAAGCCAAACAGGGAAAAAAATCACAACACATTTGGCAGATAAAAGGCTAATATCACTGGGTATGAGGGCTCATGCCTGTAATCCAAGCATTTTGGGAGGCTGAGGCAGGTGGATTGCTTGAGCTCAGGAGTTCAAGACCAGCCTGAGCAAAAGTGAGACCCTGTCTCTACTAAAAATAGAAAAAAAAAAATAGCCAGGCACCTGTAGTCCCAGCTACTCAGGAGGCTAAGGCAAGATGATCACTTGAGTCCAAGAGTTTGAGGTTATTGTGATCTATGATGGCACAGAGCTCTACCCAGGGCTACAGAGTAAGACTCTATCTAAAAGAAGAGGGAGAAAATGGTTAATATCACACATATAGGCCAGGTGCAATGGCTCACTGTTATAATCCTTTTGAGAGGCCTAAGCAAGAAGATTGTTTGAGGCCAGGAGTTCATGACCAGCCTGGCCAACATAGCAAGACCCCATCTCTTAAAAAAAAAATAAGAAGAAAATCAGTCAGGTATGAGGACACACGCCTGTAGTCCCAGTTACTTGGGAGGTTGAGGTAGCAGGATTGTTTTAGCCTAGGAGTTCAAGGTTACAGTAAACTATGATCATGCCACTGCACTCCAGCCTAGGTGACAGAGTAATACCCTGTCTCCAAAACAAAACAAAAAAATTAATGTCATTATGTGTGCATCCCTCTCCTCAGTTAATCAACTTCCTCTTCCTGAACAATTTCATTCATTCCTATGGCTTTAATTGTGACTATATCCTGATCATACAAACATATGAGATGTGACAATTAAGTTCATGGACTTGCCACCCTGAACTTATGCTGGCAGCGCTGTGCAAACAACTTGGTAAGGGATCATAACCTTGGTATATTGGTGTCTCACAGATGTGTTTATGTCAATGTGTGGTGGTGTCTTGCTGAGGGGCATTCATTGTTGTTGTTGTGTGTCTTGTGTGCTGTCTAGAGAATGTTGGAGCTTGAATTAGAGTAAGGAACAAACATTAAATTTCTTCTTAAACTTCACCAGAGTGGAACTGAAACTGGGGACATGTTAGTCCTAGTTTATGAGAATAATGCCATGAAGAAAATGGCAGTGTACAAATGGATTAAACATTTTTCTGAGGGTAGAGAAAGCATCACTGATGAAGAGAGGTCAGGGCAGCCAGTAACAAGCAGGCAGAACTGATGAAAACATTGCAAAATCATTGCTGACTGTGAGATGAATAGCAGACCAAGTAAACATTAATAGTGAAACAGGAAAATCTTGGTATGAGGAAGGTGTGGCTCTTACATCACAACAATGCACCAGGCTCACTCAACACTGATTATGAGGGAGTTTTTAGCCAGTAAACAAATAACTGTATTGGAACTCCCTTGCGGCTCCCCTTATCTGGCCCACAAGAGAAAGAAAATATTGAAAGGAAGACATTTGATGACATCAGGGGTAATATATGTACATTGACAGGTCTGATGACCATTCCAGAAAAAAAGTTCCAAAATTGCTCTGAAGGGTGGACTAAGTTCTGGTGTTGGTGCACAGCTTCCAAGAGGAGTACTCCAAGGGGAGTACTTTGAAGGTGACCATAGTGATATTCAGCAAAGAGCTATGAAACACTTTTTCTAGGATGAGTTCACAAGCTTAATTGTCAGTCCTCATACATTAATTCCCCTTTAAATTGGTCGTGTCCGGCTTTAAGCAGGCCCTAAAGTTTCCTTTAATCTTACATTTCTCTTAACAGCTCTCTCCACATCTCTACAGTAGCTAATTCAAATCTCTACAGTCCTTCTGCCCCCTCACATCCTTTCTCACTAAGTAAAATCGTTGACTTCCTTCTTTACGAAGAAACTAGAACTCATTCCAGAGAATTCCCTCAAATTCTGACAACAAATCATTTAACAAATATAACTGCAATTATGTTATGTTATCAAGGGGAGTACTTTGAAAGGGACCATAGTGATATTCAGCAAAGAGGTATGAAGAAGAAGTGTTACTGGTCCCCTATTACAAAGAAGTGTTACTGGTCTTCAGCCATCTACCTATGCTCTGCATTCCATCCTCTCCTGCCCTCTTGGGGTCCTTACTTGATCAATTTTCCTCTCTCCTTCATTCAACTCCTCCCTGTTAACAGGCTCCTTCCCACTGGCATTTAAAGATATTTAAGTCTCTCACAGCCATTATAAAGAAGACCATTCATTTACTTCTCCGGGAAATACTCTCTTTCCTTAGCTTTCACAACATTAAGGTTCCTAATTTTCCTTCTGATCAATCTAACTCTTTTGCTTGTACTTCAAAAGCCAGTATTCTGAAAGTTCTAGCATACACAGTCTTAGGTGACTTCATCCATTATTATTATTTTATTTTTTTTGACACAGATTCTCAACTCTGTTACCCAAGCTAGAGGGTCCTGGCGTCAGCCTAGCTCACAGCAACCTCCAACTCCTGGCTCAAGAGACCTCCTGCCTCAGCCTCTTGAGTAGCTGGAACTACAGGAACCTGCCATAACACCCTACTAATCTTTCTAGTTTTAGTAGAGACGGGGTCCTGCTTTTGCTCAGGCTGGTCTCAAACTCCTGAGCTCAAGGAATCCTCCTGCCTTGGCTTCCCAGAGTGCCAAGGTTACAGGCATGAGCCACCACTCCCTGCCACTTCATTCACTTTTAACGCTTCAATTGCCATGACAGTGCTTTGCTTGCCTTTTTTTTTTTAATTTTAAGAACTTCATTCATTTATAAATAACATGCCATAAAATTTACTCTTTTTAAGTAGATAATTCAGTGACTTTTGGTAAATTTACAGAATTGTGCAACCATTACCACAATCCAATTTTAGAACAATTCTATCACCTCACTTCAAAAAGATCCCCCTTTGCTTCTATTACATTTATCTACACCCTAAATCTCTCTCCTGAAATTTAGACCCATAGCTGCTCACCAAACATTTTCATTTGCATAACCACAAGCACCACAAACTCAGTATTTCCGAAACTGAACTCATCTCCTTCTCACAGCCTTTTCAATGAAATTTGGTTCTTCTTTAATGTTTCCTCAGAAACCCAGGGCATTGTTCTTAGCTCTCTTTCTTTCTCCTTCCCTACATCCAATTAATCATCACATCCCATATATTTTACCTCCTAAATATAATTCAAATCTTCAAATCTATCCCTTTCTATTCTATTTATTACTTCTTTTTTTTAAGATATATATATATATTTTTTTTTTTTGAGTCATAGCTGTGTATAATAATTCAGTCATGGGGTACAGTGTGCGGGCTTCACATACAATCGGAGATATTTTTATCAACCTGATTGATATAACATTCATGATATTTTCTCATTTACTATGTGAAAACATTTTTGATCC